>JAVJIF010010905.1:0-163622 GCA_038442645.1 Agave tequilana | reverse complement strand
CTTTAGGGAAGAACATATCTTGAATCCTTAGAACCCTGAAACACACTTAAACACTAAAATATAATTAGTACAAATAACTATATTGTTTTATAATCATCAAAACTCAAAAACCGGGTGATTGTAACTTTGGGCCAACAGGTTCTGTAATAACCGTCTCCTCAACCTCTTTAGTTCCAATGGTAGACTCGGGCTGATAAAATGGCAGGTCATGATACAAGGCATCCAACTCGGCAACGTCTGTCCACGGTTAAAGTACTTCCTTCACCCCTAATCCCTCTGGAAAATTAGCTGGCTCTCTCGAAGTCGATGCACGCAAAGGCGAAACACCTGTGGCAAAAACTTTATTGAGAAGGCATAATGAATATCAGTAGAGAATTGCTCACAAAAGATCAAAGTATTACCGAGAGGCGATACCGCCTCAACTGCCTCAGCCGCAGTCTTTCTCCGAACTTCCTCGACAGCAGCATCAATCCCGTCGGGCTCCATAGAAAAGTTTTTGACAAATGCAGGAGGGACGTACGACTCATCTCCACTTGCTGAAGCCTCTGTGGTCCATCCTATAGAGCTGGAGGCCATGGGACTCCCTTTCGAGGCCCCTTACCTGAAGGACCGACGTCAGCCGCGTCACCTCTAGAATCTTCTGAGACGACGAAGTAGTTAGCCTCGTTATCTTCTTTATAAGCGAACAGAGGATCATAATAATCCCCCTGTTCTCCTGCAGCCTTAGCTCTTGGTTCTCTTGCAGTCTCGGTTCCTGAATTATAGGATAAACGAATGAGCTGTATGAAATATATAAGTACATGTCGTAAGAATCAAACTGATCTTACCCAGGTCGAGGACAGCTTTATCAGTAGTCTACCTCTAAGCCGATAGATTAATAACTAACAAAGAAGGAGGAGGAGGCACTGCAGCTGATTCACCCTCTACAATAACAGTGGGAGTGTAGCGATGAGGCTTCTTCACTACCCTCTTCCTGAGAGATCCACCTTGCTGCTTTTTTTGAAGTGGACGTCGGGATCTTCCACCTCCACATCTTCCATAGGAGCTGTGCCCCACCAAGAGCATCTGGTGGAACCTCAGCACCTACGTCTCCTTCAAAGTGGGGGCTTTTTGCATCAGAAGTCTCACTATCGGCAGTAGCGACAAACTCCCCAGGCCTGGCACCCGGATCCTTTTGCCTTCACCCCTCTCGATGACTTTCTGCTTCAGCCGTTGAGAAATTAACTCCACGCCAAAAGAGTTTTAGAAAATCTGATAGGTACAGAGTTTGAAGTCCTATACCACTGATAGAACCCTAAAGTCGTCAGAAGGTTTGGGGTCCTGAATGGCATGCACAGCCGTGCCTCAGTGCAGCCAGCGATGAAGAACCGCCAGCCACGAGCACCATCAATAAGGCTCCCATGAAGGCGAGACTGGTGTTTGGATTACCAACATAAAGTTGGTCATACCCAAACTGACGAGCAAATCGACTCGGGACATAAGCTCCAATAGCAGGTATCCCCGCTCCGGTACACCAGATAAGATGGTCGGATGCTAACCAGCCATTCAAAGATCCCCCGGCTCAGCGACGTCTTCCCTTCTCCTACATCCTTGAATTCTTCGCCATAACCTGCACGCGAATGTAGGGAAAGCACCGGAAGAGACTATAAACGTCGTACCAACACAGTAGTTTACAGACCACGGCAACATAGGTTCGTAACTATGAAGATCCCTTAAACCGATGAAGAAGCGCCATTCGAACACCTTCTGGAGGCTCTTCACTAGCTTGAACAATAGCAGGGCAGTGAAAAGCGAATTGGTTAGCAAAAAAGGTTACACTCTCTATTTGTATAAGTTTTGATGATAACAAAACACATAGAAGCTATTTAGTACTAATAAGTTATTTTAGAATACGTTTCAGGTTTGATCAAGTATTGATGGCTTTAAGCATATTGCAAGGTTAATTGCGCTAAAAGCATGTTGATAGGTTGATGGCGCAAGAGAACTCTTTATAGGAGTGGAGGCTCTAATCAACAACGTGGTTCAGAGACTTCTTCCTTTAGTTTTTATATTTTTAGTTTGTTAAAGGATAGTGTATAGTGTTGAAGCTCAAACTTCCCACACACACAAAATTGCACTTGATTTCAAAAAGATTATTGTTTTTCTCTCGTATAAAATATTTATTATGCCTATTTCAGTATTTGCAAACTCTATTTTATGTAGTGTACTTAGTCTTGACAAAATAAATTTTTGAAAATTAACTTGTCTTCAAAATATTTTTCAAGATAAACTATTTTGACCTGTTGCGGTCGACCGGACGGTCGACCCTCTGTTTCAGGTCAGAACGGTAACCGAGCGGTCGACCGCAGTTCTGACCGTTTGGTGCGTGCATGTGTGCACGTTACCGGTCGACCGGGCGTCGCCGGTACCCATATCGGTCGACCGAGCTTCGGCCGACTGAAAGCACCCTAGTTTCTGTTTGGGACGGTCGAGCCGGGCGGTCGACCGTGGGATAGCAATAGTCAAATATTTTGAAAATCGGTCGACCGCGCGGTCGTCCGTGAGCTGATTTTCAGCCTTAACGGCTAGTATTTTAAACACGTTTTAAAACGTGTTTTTCTTCTCCAAACGAATTTTAGGGCTGGATTTGGGTCTAATCTTTCCTAATTATTCATAATAACAGTTTACCTTTTAATCCCTACCTTTATCCTATTAAGGGATGATTAGGGTTGAGAAGAATACAACAATTTTTGCAAAAGATTCAAAGCTTGAGTCTATTCAAAAGAAGTTTTTGCTCTCAGTTTTTGTGCTCAAAATTCTCTCTTTTCTCTGAAGCTTTTTGATTCTAAACTCTCTTCAATTTCTATTTTATTTTTCACTTATAAAACTTGAGCTTCAATCCTATGCATTATTCTCTAGGTTTTTGTAAGGAAAATTTTTCAAAAGAGAGTTTGTGGTCTTTTGATCACCAAGATATTATTGTATTTGTGGCTCCACTACCTCTGGACTAGAGGAGTGTGATTGAGGAGTTGGGTACTCCCTTATAGTTGTAATCCTTTGTGGAAGTTATAGTGGTTCGAAATCCTTCTGGGTGAAGGCAGGGACGTAGAGCTGGGTACTCGAACCTCGAAACAAATCTATGTGTTTGCAATTGGTTTACTTGTGTTATTTACTTGCTTTCAATTCATTCATCCATTCATTATTATATTGTCGATCATACTCTCACAACAAGATTACATTGTGTACCTCAAGCTCTTATTTAGAGGAATCATGAGGAAGGAGTTCAGAGTCCTTCACGGGGTATTCATCTTCTAATCTTGTTTCGGGTGATCGTTGCATCATATCATTTTAAATTTGTGCATTGATTAGCATTATCACCTATTCACCCCCCCTCTAGGTGATTTTAATTGGTATCAGAGCTAGGACTCTAGTTTTTGGCTTCACATCCTTAGAGAGATCCTATAATTTGTTAATCACTATTTTCATATCTTCATTCATACACTAGTAAAGGTGGCCGATAACATTAAACCCCTCCCAAATTTGATGGACTCAACTTTTCTATATGGAAAGTTAGGTTGACTATTTTTCTATAATCTCTAGGTAGTCTAGTTGCTAAGTCCTTGACCAAGCCTTATAGTAGACCCAAAAGTGAGGAGGACACTTGTCCGAACTTACCTTCAAGGAATTTGATGCTAATTTAAAGGCTCAAAATGCCCTACTTTTAGCTTTAATGAGGATGACTTAACACGGGTTATCCATTGCAAATCCGCCTATGAGATTTGACAACACTTATTGGTCACTCATGAGGGAATATCACAAGTCAAGAGAGCTAAAATAGATCTCTTGCGTTCCCAATATGAAAGTTTTAAAATGCTAGAAGATGAATCTATTGATGATATGATTACCAAGTTTACTAACATTACAAATGCTCTTTCTTCTCTAGGTGATGAAATAAGTAACGACCAAAGGTGCGTAAAGTGATTCGTGCCTTTCCTTCGTCATGGGAAATCAAAGCTACCACCTTGAAAGAGTTGAATGACAAAGACGAGATGGAGCTCATAGGTCTTATTGGAAATCTAACGACTCATGAGATGGAGAAGAAGGCTAGAGAAGATGCAGTACCTCAAAAGAAAAAGTCGATAGCTTTCAAGTCTTCCTCCACCAACTACGATGATGAAGAAGATAATGAAGAGCTATCTCTTCTTGTGAGAAATGTAAAGAGAATATTGAAAATCACCTAAAGGGGAGTGAATAGGTGATTATGCTAATCAATGCACACTTAAAAAAAAATATGATGCAACAAGTGAATACAACTATGAAAATGAAGAGCAAGTACAATGTTGCAAAGAAAATGTGAAGCAAGTAGATAAAGCAATGAATATAAAGTTAGCAAGAATTAAGAGCAAGTAAGAACAAGTAAACCAAACGCAAACACGAAGAATTTTTCTGAGGTTCGAGCACCCAGCTCTACATCCCCGCCTTCACCCAGAAGGATTTCTAACAACTATAACTTCACAAAGAGGTTACAAATACACCGGAGTACCTAACTCCACAATCTCAAGTACAAATTCTCTCTTAGTGATCAAAAGACCACAAACTATCTTTTGCAAACGTCTCTTTCCCTTACAAGAGCCCTGTAGAGTAATGGTTAGAATTGAAGCTCAAAATAGTGTAAGTGAAAAAGAAATGGACGAGAGAGTTTAGAAAATGAAACTTTAGTGATGAGAGAATCTTCAACACAAAAAACAAGGACCAAACTCTCTTGAAAACTTTTGAAGACTTTGAAACTTTTGTATATAGCTTGATTGTTTTTCTTGTTGTTTTTAAAACATAGCCCTAATCACCACTATTTATAGGATAGGGTTAGGGATCAAAAGGTAAACACATATAATATCAATAAGGAAGATTTTGACCCATAAAATATCCCCTAAATACGTTTAAAAACGAAAAACACGAATTTAAAACGTGTTTAAAAAACTAGCTGTTATGGCTAAAACGGCTACCTCGGTCGGCCGGCCGGTCGACCGTGATTCAAATAAAAAGAGCCGTTGCAGGCTATCGGTCGACCGCCCGGTCGGCCGAAACAAACAGAGAGTAGCACCACTTCAGTCGGCCAGCCGCCCGGTCGACCGAAGGACTCCAGTCGACAGTCCGGTCGACCGGTAAACATGCACACTGATACATCAAAACAGACAGAATACCAGTCGACTGGGTCGGTCGACCGGTTTGACTTGACATAGTGACGGTCGACCGGTCGGTCGACCGGCTCAGGCCAAAGCTGAAACTCAAACACAATTTTAAGGAGATTTTGATAGTAATAAAATATTTTTGATATGAAACATGTATAATGCCTAAAATTGAGTTTATAAACAAAAGTCTTTGTATTAAAATATTTTGTATATCTTTATAGGGAATATTTCTAGGAAATGCATGTGCGCAAAAACGTGTGTGTTGGAATATAGAGCTTCAATCCTAATCACTATTCTTTAACAAAACTACAAAGCTAGAAACAAATCTAATGAATTATCTTGAGCAATCTTGAAGTCTTGAGCCATGTAAAAGTCTTACTAGAGCCTTCTCTTCTATGATCCTTCCTTGATGTGCCATAAGACTTCTTTACTCCATGAATCCTAGAAGATCTTGCAATACCTAAGCAATGGCTTTCAAACATGGTACAAAATCTGAAACTTATCTTGAACAAACTTATTAGTACCAACTAGCTCTTATTTGTTTTGTTATCATCAAAACTCTAAACAAATGGAGAGTGTAACCTTTTGGGCCAACAATCTCCCCCTTTTTGATGATGATAAAACAAATAGGCTATTTTTAAAAATAAAGGAGAGATCTAAGCTCCCCTCAAATTATGCTATATTTAAACAATGCAATATGCAAGCAAAATCATGAAACTAAAAATCATGAGGTATAAACACTTGCAAAACTATAAACACTTGCAAAACACACAAACTTTAATAGAAGAAAATCATAAACACTTTGTAAAACAAAAACAATACAAACTCAAACCTTATTCTCCCTTTTTTTGTCATACATCAAAAAGGATAAAAACTTTATTCAATAACACAATATTAGTTCACCACAAATAAAGGAGAATCTAACAAAATCAAGTGGTTTAGTAAAAATATCGGCAAGTTGCAAATCCGTGGAAATATAATCAATATCTATATCACATTTCTCAAAATAATCTCTAAGAAGCGATACCTAATCTCAATGTGCTTGGTCTTACTATGTTGATTTGCATTTTGGTCATATGAATAGTATTAGTATTGTCACAAAAAATTTTTATATGATCATATGCAAATCATAATCAAGGAGAGTATATTTCATCTAAAGGACTTGTGCACAACAAGCCCCCGCTACAACATACTCCGCCTCGGCGGTTGATAGAGCTACGGAATTTTGTTTCTTAGAGGGCCATGAAAGAAGACAATTACCAAGAAATTGACATGTCCTACTAGTACTCTTTCTATCTACTCTACAACCCGCATAGGCAGCATCCGAATAACTTGTCATTGAAAAATCTCCGTTTTCGGATACCATAGACCCATTCCAATTGTGCCCTTAATATACGAATAATGCATTTTACCGCAATAAGATGGGACTCTTTAGGACACAATTGGAATCTAGCACAAAGACACACACTAAACATTATGTCCGGCCTACTTACCGTCAAATACAAAAGACTACCTATCATGCTTCTATACAATTTAATATCAACATTTTTACCTGGACAACCTTATCAAGCTTGGTTGTAGTTGCCATGGGAGTGTTGCAAACTTTTGAGCTTTCAAGTCCAAACTTCTTTACTAGTTCCTTTGCATACTTGGCTTGACATATGAAATTCCCATCTTGCAATTGCTTGATTTGGAGTCCAAGGAAGAAATTCAATTCACCCATGGAAGACATTTCAAACTCACTTTGCATAACCTTTTCAAACTTCTTGCATAAAAACTCATTAGTAGAACCAAAGATTATATCATCAACATAAATTTGCACAATTAAAATGTCATTATCAACATGCTTAGTAAAAAGAGTTGTGTCTACTTTGCCTTTAACAAATCATTTGAAATGAGAAAACTAGAAAGCCTTTCATACCAAGCTCTTGAGCTTGTTTCAATCCATACAAAGCTTTATCAAGTTTAAAAACAAATTTGAATGAACATGATCAACAAAACTGGGAGGTTGTTCAACATAAACTTCTTCATTTATAAAACCATTTAAAATGCACTTTTCATATCCATTTGAAAAAGTTTAAATTTTTAAAAGATGCAAAAGCTAGTATTATCCGTATGGCTTCAAGCCGTGCTACGGTGCAAAGGTCTCCTCAAAGTCAATTCCTTCAACTTGAGTGTAACCTTGGGCCACTAACTTAGCTTTATTCTAATGACATTTCCGAACTCATCCAACTTATTTCTAAAGATCCACTTAGTACCAATTATTGGTCTATCGTGGGGCCTAGGAACAAGATGCCAAACTTGATTGCGCTCAAATTGATTGAGTTCCTCTTGCATGGCTAGCAACCAATATGAGTCCGTCTCGGCTTCGAGAATGCTTTTAGGTTCAAATGAGAAATGAATGCAAAGTTACCACATAAGTCATGGAGCTTGGAGCGAGTTGTTACCCCCTTAGATACATCACCTATGATGAGTTCCTTGGGGTGATTTGTAGCGTATCTCCAATCTTTAGGAAGTGGTTGAGAATCTTTCACTTCATCCTTATGAACATCACCAATAGTTCTTGCTTTTCTTCTTGAGCGGGTGAATCCTTCAAGGATAGTCTCTCCATGTCTTCACCTAATGGGTCAATTTCTATAACATTCTCAACAACCACATTAGATTCTTAAAATTTAACATGCATGGATTCTTCAATGGTAAGGAAGATCTATTGAATACTCTATAAGCTTTACTAGTAGAAGAATATCCAACAAAATAGCTTCATAAGCCTTAGCATCAATTTACCCAGTTATCTCTAGTATTCAAAACAAAACACTTGCATCCAAAAACTTTGAAATATGAAACATTAGGTCTTCTAGAATGATACATTTCAAACGATGTTTTGAAAGAATTTTTACACAAATAATACGATTTGATATGTAGCATGCGGTGTTTACGGCCTCGGCCCATAGATATTGAGGGAGGTCATATTCACTTATCATTGTCCTAGCCATCTCTTGAAGTGTTCTATTTTTTTCTTTCTACAACTCCATTTTGTTGTGGAGTTCTAGGACATGACATTTCATGCTTAATTCCCTTTTCATCACAATAAGTCATGAAGAGTTGGTTAACAAACTCACCACCTCTATCACTCCTTATCTTCAAAATCGAAAAACTTTTTTCTTTTTCAACCCTTTTTTGAAAATCTTGAAATGAGAAAAGTTTGATCTTTATTTTCCAAAAAGAAAACCCAAGTAAATCGGGAAAAATCATCAACTAAAACAAATGCATATCTACTACCATTTAAGCTTTAGTTTTAGTTGGTCCAAAAAGATCCATATGAATTAATTCTAATGGCTTTGTTGACATGATATCCTTGATTGGTTTGAAGGAAGACTTGGTTTGTTTCCCACGTTGGCACGCACTACAAATGCGGTCTTTTTCAAATTTCAAGTAAGGAAATACCCTTCACCAATTCCTTAAATTAATCCTAGAAAGATGTTCAAAAGATGCATGTCCTAATCTTCTATGCCAAAGTCAAGAATTTTCATCAAAAACATTCAAGCATTTAGTAGAACAATCCAAATTAAGCATGTCAATAATATAAACATTATCATCACGAAATCCGGTGAGAATACAATCATTGGTTTTGCAATCAAAAATCTTGCAAGAAGAGTCATCAAAAACAACTTTAAGTCCACGATCACAAAGTTGACTTATACTAAGCAAGTATGTTATAAACCATCAACAAGAACAACATTTTCTATAATAGGAGATGCACCAATTTGAATGTTACCTATACCGATGATAGTACCCTTGGAGTCATCCCCGAAGGTGACGGTGCCACCTTCCATGTACCTTGATAGGGTTGTAAAGTTGTTGATATTCCATGTCATGTGTCTCGAACAACCACTATCAAGGTACCACCGCTCCTTACGTCTTGGAGCCTTTGTGTGTACCTACATCAAATAGCTTAGGACTTGATTTTGGTACCCACATTTTCTTGGGTCCTAAAGGGTTAGTTCCATGAACCCAAACAAGATTATTTGATCTATCTACTTAGTCATAACAAAACTTAGCCAAATGTCCATTCTTACCACAATAAGTACATCTATACACTCTACCATATTTAAAAGCATAGTGTGTGTGAGACTTGTGAGCATGTGTGGATTTAACATGAGTGTTGTGTGAAGTGTAAGCATGAGAAATCTTTACATGAGAATCTTTAACATGAGTAGTGTGCTTTTTAGAAAATTTTTCTTCAAGTTTCTTAGTGTTAAAAGCACAATCTTTCAAAACCTTCTCAAAATCAACCATTTTAGTTTTTAAAGAAGAAATTTCTTTTTCATTAATCTTAGGAAATTTTACTTTGCAAGCAACTTTATAATCACTAAATTCTTTTTGAATAGAAATGAGATGGAAGAAATTTCATCTTTTCTTTAGAAACCATAGCAAGTTGATTTTAAGAAAAGCAACTTCCTTTTCCAATTTTGAACACTCAATCTTTTTATTATCATATGTTTCGAAGAGTTCAACACAAGCATGTACAATAACTTCTTTAGATAACTCATCATCTTCATCAAGAGGTTGTGGGGTTACCTTTGGTGTGTTTGCCATGAAACACATGTTCGCCGTGTCTACCTCGTCTTCGGATTCGCTTTCCGAATCCCATGTGGCTTTGTAGGCTTTCTTTTCGACCGGCTTCTTTGACTTGAGGGAGGAAGTCATCTTCTTCTTGAACTCCGGGCAATCAGCCATAATATGTCCGGGCTTTCGGCAATTGTAGCAAATAATTCTTCTCTCCTCTTTACCTGCAAATTTTCTTCGGAAGTTGAGCTTGTTCTTCCGGTACATCTGATTAGTCGCTAATGTTGCATATTTAAGTGTCATTTTCCATACTTATTATAAAATAAATATGCATTGTCCTAATTAATTGTTTAATTTATTTGCAGGCCCATTCTTTAAGGAGATGAAGAGAAATGAGCCCAAAGCCCACCAAAATTCTGAATTAAATCAGAGTTAATTCACACTTAGTAAATCAGGGCAAAATCAAGAGGTTGAAAACTGGTTGAGAAGAATCCTCTCAGAATCGATCGATTGAAGTAAAGATCAACGGATGAGATGAAGCAAGTTTGATTCAGATTCTGACTGGATACATTTTAGTATTCGAATCATAACTTTTGCTACAGAATCTCAATTCTGATGATTCAAGATGATCCAGAAAGCAGACTGATAGAGCTACAACTCTTATGTTGATCATTATTTCTAATTCTGTAATTGGTAAGTGATATTTAGCAATCAACACGCCAACAAACTGCAGATCAGAACTGAATATCCACCTCAAATCAAGTTTGAAGATAAGGGGAGCTCAAAAATTGCCAGATTTACTTATCTTCATACTCCTCTACCCTCTCCATTTCTCCTATAAATACCTGCACTCAAAGGCAAAAGGGACGAACATGCAGAGTTAGGTTTAGACTAGTTTTCCATTTTGTAGTTTAGGTTTTTCTTTTTATGTAACTTGTATGTAGCTTAGGTTAGATGATGATTCATGTAAGTAAGAGAGAGAGGCATATGTTGAGAGTGACACCGATGCACCCTCCTCCTTTCTTCCATTATCTCTGCAAGTAATAAAGGTAAAAGCTTCTTTTATGTTCGTATTTTGTTTTGCTTTTCTCTTCCTCTTTCTACTTTACCTTGGTTGTATTTGTTGAGTCTACAAGTGAATTCCAAAGTAAGTATAACTAAGCTACGTGAGAGCCAGCGATAGTTCATGAAGACGTTCTCCTCTTCCAAGCTCCGCATCACTTCGTTCTTGATATGCTTGACGATATAATGTGCACGGGGACTGAGCTCGAGTTTATGATCTATGCGTTGAACGCCTCCGAAGCAAAAAGGTAGAACTTGTAAAAGGTTTCCAGGTAAGTCATCAATTAAACAAGGTAAGTATTCTTCCTTTTCTTTCCTTTCTCTCATTTCTGTAAATTATATCATCACCTCTTCCAACTCTTTCTTCTCCACTCACTCCATTTGTACATAGTCGCTTTTATTGTTTTCTGATTTTTCCACCTTCTTCGTCTTTCACTTTCTTGTTAACTTTAACTATAACTTTCTTTTTCATTTTTTATAACTTTAAAACAGAGAAGAACTTTCGCTTATTTTTATAACGATTTCAATAAAACTGTAAACGCTTCTATCGCAAAACCCTCCTTGTGGATCATGACCCGCATAGCCACTTGCTATCGCGGAAGAATTGAGCACTTGCACATCTCCTTTCTTAAGTTCTATAATTCCGTATTTTGTGTGCAGGTTTAAGCCTCAATCAAATTTTGGCACCGTTGCCGGGGAGGGTAACATTTTTTTTATTGAAATCTGAATTTTTTTGAAAATTTTTTAGAACTAAACGAATTTTCTTCTCTGTTGCAGGTTAAGGGCAAGCAAAGCAGGAAATTAAAGTTGCAGTAACATATAAGTGGCCTTGGGCCTCTGCTCTAGAAAGCAGAGACCAAGTGCCCTCTGCTTTGCCGCGGATCCGCGGCCAAAGCCGCGAAAACACGGCAAAAGGAGTGGACTACTAATTATCTTTTTGCAGGGCTGCTTGCTTGGCAAATTCTAGTTCTCTGTAACTTCAATTTTTTTTATATGCCATCACATAAGCCTGCTAATAATCAACAGTAAAACATTTGTTGAAAAGATAAAAAATTGATTAGAAGTTTGCATTTTAGGCACGTGTCTTTTCAATTCATTTATTTTTACTGTTGAAGAGTGCTAGAGCAAGGTACGTTCGCATTGCATGTAGAATAGGACTCATCTCTTGGTTGATTTTCACTGCTTTGAGTGATTCTTATTTACATATCTTGTACACTTGCACAAACTTATCTTAAGGGCACTAACCCATAACAAGATAAGGTGGGGATTTAATCACCCTTCCTTAGCCTAAAAATCAGATTCCCAGCACTCACTAACCCAAGCCTAACTAAAAATGAGTAGACGTTGGCCCTAGGGACATCTTGGACTCAATTAGGAGATTATCCTAAGGGGAAAAAGTGTTGGAATTTGACTCCTGCCAAATCAGTGTCTAGGAAAGAGATTGAGGGCCGAAAGTCCGAAGGTTGGTGGTTATTTAATTAAGGAACGTCTTTGACGGAAAACCTCCCACCAACCTTGCCCTTACTTGGCTGATTAGCTTGTGGTCAAAGTCTACATTAGACCTCCCGTGGACAGTCTAATCAGTTAGGAGTCGTCTAGGTCATAGGTCTACCCTAACCTAGTTAGAATTTTTTTTCTTTTATTTGTTTGCTTCTTTGTTTGTTTTTGTTTGTATTCCATTGTGTGATATGGATTATAATAATAATTTTTTCAACTTCAATAATAATCCATATTACCCGCCGACTGCATTTTCGGATATTACCAATCTAGCATATCATAACTTTGACCAACCT
Source organism: Agave tequilana (assembly GCA_038442645.1). NCBI lineage: Eukaryota > Viridiplantae > Streptophyta > Magnoliopsida > Asparagales > Asparagaceae > Agave > Agave tequilana. The sequence continues at coordinate 151,033 of JAVJIF010010905.1, read as the reverse complement.
AGTGTGCTGGATTGGTCTTATCTGAATCAATATAACCCATACCCCCAATCTAATAACTATAATTTCCATAATGATTTCAACTCTTCACAGAGTCAGTGGGGATTTACCTACCCCCAGCATAATTTTCAACCAACTTGTCCTCCTTCTCCACCTAGTCCACCATATTTTTAAGATTCATACTCAGTTCCACCAGTCCAAAATAAGAAACTATCAATTTTGGAAATGAGTATGCGTGAGTCCAAACACAAGTCCCAAAATCTGATGGACTCACAATTTCACCACCAATTCCAAGACACTACTTCATCTTTTCATCACAACAATGAATTTATCAACTATGAAAAGATGCTTGAAGCCATGACTCAGGCTCAAAACACTCGTAATCATGACATAGATATGATGGTCGAATCTCTACGTTCTCACCGTTGGACCAATCCTGATGTCACTAACCATTCTGTTAGAGCCGAAGAGTCATGTAGTTTTGGAAATCAAGATTCTATTTCAGAACAACCATTTGAACTTGCCCAAACTCCAAATTTTGAAAAAGATATTGACAGTTTGGCAAGTTATTCCTTTCCTAAAATAGAACTTGAGAATGAATATGATTTTGAACCCCAACTTAGCGATTCAATTCTTCTTCCTGATTCAATAATGACTCCGGTATCTTCACCTGACTTCAATCTTTTCCCGGAGTCAACATTGGATCCTGTCCCAATTCATAATGAAATTGAATCACCCATCTTTGAGGATCATATTGAACTTGACCAATTATACACTTTTGAAGATCCTATTGACAAATTGGAAAGTTCTTCATTTTTTGATATTGAACTCAATGAGATATGTGACCTAGATTCTCACATTTGTGATCCAGTTCAACTTTCTGAATCAATATTGACTCCTGTTTTGTTACCAAACTTGAGTAATATTTTAGAGTCAGTTTTGATTCCTCCACCTATCATTCCTGAACTTGAATCACCCATATTAGGTCACATTCCATTGTTGGAAAATAAATGTGGACTTGATTTCAACTTCTTGACTTGGACCCAATTTCTGAGCCTATTTCGACTCTTGAACCTTTACTAGACTTAAGTCACCTTCCTGAGTCGGTATTAGTTTCTATACTTTCTGAGTCCAAGTCAATCATTCTATCATTTCATACTCCATTCTGGGACGAGGTGGTTGACAAATTTGACTCCGAAATTAGTTATGGAATTTGAAAATTAGATGGGGTTAAATTTTTAATAAAAATTCTTCATGGATTTATCTTTTTAATGGGTTATATTGAAGATATTTCTGGTGGATTCCTCTGAATCCCACGAAAAGTCGATTGGGCCGCGTTTCGTGGACCAATCAGACCACCACCGGAACCACCACCTAAGGTAACACTTTCCTTCCCTTTCTTCTTTTTCATGCATCTATGCATTAATTCATACATTGAGGACAATGCATGAGATAGGTGTGGGGGAGGGTCTAACATAACTTAGGTTTTCTTTTTATTAAAAAAACTTTTTGAAAATAGAAATAATATTTTGACATATTTTTTGTAAGAAATTAAGTTAATTTTAAGGAATAGGAAAATCTAAATTAGGATTTCTTATACTTGGTCAAAATAAGATTATTTGTTTGATTTTTAGGGTTAGGAAGATAATTTATCAAAGTAATTTAGTCTTGATCTTTACCTTGATGAAGTATGCACACCTTATACACTTATACACTTAGGGTTCAAAAACAAAGATTCTTATGCCTTATAAAAAAATATATATAAAAAAAAGAAAAAGAAAGAAATAAGCAAATCTAATTATTGATTAGCTAGGTGCTTTGGCCTAAGCAAGCCTTAGTAGTTACGCGAAAGATGATTAGATAAGTTTGAAAAAAAATCCTTTGATTAAGCTGGGTATTTGTGCCTAATAAAGCATAAGTATTCACGCCTAAAGGAGGTCCATATAATAAAATTCTTAGTTTTGTGGCCTTATTTGCTCGAGTTCTTAAGTCCTTAGGGGTGTTTTCTCACCCGGTGCCCTAAGACCGTCTGGTTTGGGATTCATCGATTAAAGGCTCGTTACATGGGCAGATTAGAAAGCCTAAACTAAGGAATAATGCCACAATATATATATATATATATATATATATATATATATATATATATATATATATATATATATAATATATATATATATATAAGGTATAAGAGTTAGAGTTAATGAACCCTTAGTCAAAATTTTCATGATCACAAGGTGCATATGACTTAAGGTAAAGTAATAGACTAGATGAGAAGTACAATTTGACTCCTTACTTTAATTGATAACAAATTTTTGAATAGAGACTAAGTTTAGGAATAAAAAATTCAGCTTTCCTATAACTTATAGATTGCTTAGATCTTACAATTATATTTCAAATATTTTTCTCTTTCAAAATGCTTTTCGAAAATACTAATTCTTTATTTCCCTTTCTTTATGGATTTTGTGGGTGTAATCCGCTAAAAACCCTCACGAGACAAAACTCGTCCTCTAGGGGTAACCTAGATGTTTAACGGCTTGTTGCACACGCTCAGTGCAATCGCGCGACCTGCGAAAGTGGTCTAATAATCCTTAGTATAGTTTAGTTGTTTTGCTCGAGGACGAGCAAAAGATAGGTATGGGGGTGTGATTGGTCGCTAATGTTGCATATTTAAGTGTCATTTTTCATACTTATTATAGAATAAAATATGCATTGTCCTAATTAATTGTTTAATTTATTTGTAGGCCATTCGTTAAGGAGATGAAGAGAAATGAGCCCAAAGCCCACCAAAATTCTGAATTAAATCAGAGTTAATTCACACTTAGTAAATCAGGGAAAATCAAGAGGTTGAAAACTGGTTGAGAAGAATCCTCTCAGAATCGATCGATTGAAGCAAAGATCAACGGATGAGATGAAGCAAGTTTGATTCAGATTCTGACTGGATATATTTTAGTATTTGAATCATAACTTTTGCTACAGAATCTCAATTCTGATGATTCAAGATGATCCAGAAAGCAGACTGACAGAGCTACAACTCTTATGTTGATCATTATTTCTAATTTTGTCTTTTGATAAGTAATATTCAGCAATCAACACGCAATAAACTGCAGATCAGAACTGAATATCCACCTCAAATCAAGTTTGAAGATAAGGGGAGTTCAAAAATTGCCAGATTTACTTATCTTCATACTCCTCTACCCTCTCCATTTCTCCTATAAATACCTGCACTCAAAGGCAAAAGGGACGAACATGCAGAGTTAGGTTTAGACTAGTTTTCCATTTTGTAGTTTAGGTTTTTCTTTTTATGTAACTTGTATGTAGCTTAGGTTAGATGATGATTCATGTAAGTAAGAGAGAGAGGCATATGTTGAGAGTGACACCGATGTACCCTCCTCCTTTCTTCCATTGTCTCTGCAAGTAATAAAGGTAAAAGCTTCTTTTATGTTCGTATTTTGTTTTGCTTTTCTCTTCCTCTTTCTACTTTACCTTGGTTGTATTTGTTGAGTCTACAAGTGAATTCCAAAGCAAGTATAACTAAGCTATGTGAGAGCCAGCGATAGTTCATGAAGACGTTCTCCTCTTCCAAGCTCCGCATCACTTCATTCTTGATATGCTTGACGATATAATGTGCACGGGACTGAGCTCGAGTTTATGATCTATGCGTTGAACGCCTCCGAAGCAAAAAGGTAGAACTTGCAAAAGGTTTTCAGGTAAGTCATCAATTAAACTAGGTAAGTATTCCTTCCTTTTCTTTCCTTTCTCTCATTTTTGTAAATTATATCACTACCTCTTCCAACTCTTTCTTCTCCACTCATTCCATTTGTACATAGTCGCTTTTATTATTTTCTGATTTTTCCACCTTCTTCATCTTTCACTTTCTTCTTAACTTTAACTATAACTTTCTTTTTCATTTTTTTATAACTTTAAAACAGAGAAGAACTTTCGCTTATTTTTATAACGATTTCAATAAAACTGTAAACGCTTCTATCGCAAAACCCTCCTTGTGGATCACGACCCGCATAGCCACTTGCTATCGCGGAAGAATTGAGCACTTGCACATCTCCTTTCTTAAGTTCTATAATTCCGTATTTTGTGTGCAGGTTTAAGCCTCAATCAAATCCTTTTGACGTTTCGCACAAGAAGGGAGAGCTCCTCATCTTCTTCTTCATCTTCTTCATCGTCCTCAAGAGTGGATGACGATTTGAATGCTATGGACTTCTTCTTTAGCGGAGCGGCCTCTTCTCTTGCCTTCTTTTCCATCTCATGGGTCTTTAAGTTCCCAATGAGACTCATGAGATCCATTTCATCCTTGTCGTTCAATTCTTTCAAGGTAGTGACTTTTATCTCCCATGATAAAGGAAGAGCCCAAATCACTTTACGCACCTTTTGATCATTTGAGATATCATCACGTAAAGAGGAAAGAGCATTGGTAATTTTAGTAAACCTTGTAATTATGCAATCAATGGTTTCATCATCAATCATTTTAAAAGATTCATATTGGGACCTTAAGAGATCTATCTTAGCTCTCTTAACTTGTGAAGTCCCCTCGTGTGTGACCAACAAATGTTGTCAAATCTCATAGGCGGATTAGCAATGTATTACCCGTGTAAGGTCATCCTCATTCAAGGCGGTTAGGAGGGAGTTTTACGCTTTTGAATTAGCCTCATATTCTCTAAAGGTAAAGTCGGACCATGTGCTTTCATCACTATCGGGTCTAACATAGGGTTTGGTCAAGGCTTTTGCAACTAAGCTACCTAAAGATTGTAAAAAGATAGTCATCCTACCCTTCCAAATAGGGAAATTAAGTCCATCAAATTTAGGAGGGGTTTTGATGTTATCGGCCATCTTTACTAGTGTATGAATGAAAGAATATAAATGTTGATTAGCAAATTTTAAGCATCTCTCTAAGGATGTTAAGCCAAACCTAGAGTCCAAGCTCTGATACCAATTGAAAATCACCTAGAGGGGGGGTGAATAGGTGATTATGCTAATCAATGCACACTTAAAAAAAATATGATGCAACAAGTGAATATAACTATGAAAATGAAGAGCAAGTACAATGTTGCAAAGAAAATGTGAAGCAAGTAGATAAAGCAATGAATATAAAGTTAGCAAGAATTAAGAGCAAGTAAGAACAAGTAAACCAAATGCAAACACGAAGAATTTTTTCGAGGTTCGAGCACCCAGCTCTACATCCCCGCCTTCACCCAGAAGGATTTCTAACAACTATAACTTCACAAAGAGGTTACAAATACACCAGAGTACCCAACTCCACAATCTCAAGTACAAATTCTCTCTTAGTGATCAAAAGACCACAAACTATCTTTTGCAAACATCTCTTTCCTTACAAGAGCCCTGTAGAGTAATGGTTAGAATTGAAGCTTAAAATAGTGTAAGTGAAAAAGGAAATGAACGAGAGAGAGTTTAGAAAATGAAACTTTAGCGATGAGAGAATCTTCAGCACAAAAACCAAGGACCAAACTCTCTTGAAAACTTTTGAAGACTTTGAAACTTTTGTATATAGCTTGATTGTTTTTCTTGTTGTTTTTAAAACATAGCCCTAATCACCACTATTTATAGGATAGGGTTAGGGATCAAAAGGTAAACACATATAAGATCAATAAGGAAGATTTTGACCCATAAAATATCCCCTAAATACGTTTAAAAACGAAAAACACGAATTTAAAACGTGTTTAAAAAAATAGCTGTTATAGCTAAAACGGCTACCTCGGTCGGCCGGCCGGTCGACCATGATTCAAATAAAAAGAGCCGTTGCAGGCTATCGGTCGACCGTCCGGTCGGCCGAAACAAACAGAGTAGCACCACTTCAGTCGGCCAGCCGCCCGGTCGACCGAAGGACTCCGGTCGACAGTTCGGTCGACCGGTAAACATGCACACTGATACATCAAAACAGACAGAATATCAGTCGACTGGGTCGGTCGACCGGTTTGACCTGACATAGTGACGGTCGACCGGTCGGTCGACCGGCTCAGGCCAAAAGCTGAAACTCAAACACAATTTTAAGGAGATTTTGATATGTAATAAAATATTTTTGATATGAAACATGTATAATACCTAAAATTGAGTTTATAAACAAAAGTCTTTGTATTAAAATATTTTGTATATCTTTATAGGGAATATTTCTAGGAAATGCATGTGCGCAAAAACGTGTGTGTTGGAATATAGAGCTTCAATCCTAATCACTATTCTTTAACAAAACTACAAAAGTTAGAAACAAAGCTAATGAATTATCTTGAGCAATCTTGAAGTCTTGAGCCATGTAAAAGTCATGCTAGAGCCTTCTCTTCTATGATCCTTCCTTGATGTGCCATAAGACTTCTTTACTCCATGAATCCTAGAAGATCTTGCAATAGCTAAGCAATGGCTTCCAAACATGGTACAAAATCTGAAACTTATCTTGAACAAACTTATTAGTACCAACTAGCTCTTATTTGTTTTGTTATCATCAAAACTCTAAACAAATGGAGAGTGTAACCTTTTGAGCCAACAAATGTACCGCCAGAATAAGCTCAACTATAGAAGGCGATGGGAAGGGAAGGAGGAGAAAAGGATCATATGCTACAATTGTCGGAAACCCGGACACATCATAGCCGATTGTCTAGATTTCAAGAAAAAGATATCCTCCTCCTTGAAGCAAAAGAGGCCGGTTGAAAAGAAGGTGTACAAAGCCACTTGGGATTCGGAAAGTGAATCTGAAGATGAAGTCGACACGGCAAATGTGTGTTTCATGGCAAACACACATAAGGTAACTACCCAAACTCTTGATGATGAAAGTGAAATAAGTAGAGAAATGTTAGTACATGCTTTTGTTGAACTTTCAGAAAGTTTTGATGATAAAAAGGTAGAGTATTCAAAATTGAAAAAGGAAATCGAAATGCTTAAAAATCAACTTGCCATTTCTTCAAAAGAAAAATATGAACTATCATCTAATCTTATTTCAACACAAAGAGATTTTGATTCCTATAGAGTTGCTTGTAAAGCTAAATATTGATGAAAATGAATTTTTCATGTTAAAAAGTAAAATCAATGATTTGGGAAATGTTTTAAAAGAATGTGCTTTTAACAATACTAAATTAGAAGAAATATTTTCAAAGAAGCATATGCACACTCCACATGCTAAAAATGATAAAACATCTCATGCCAACACATCACATGTAAATCATGCTAAAATTTCTCATGCTTACAATTCACATGTTCGTAAACCACATGCTCATTATGCTTTTAAATATGAAAGAATTTATAAATGTACTTATTGTGGCCGGAATGGCCATTTAGCTAAATTTTGTTATGATCATATAAATAGTACAAATAATCTTGTTTCGGTTTGAAATACTAACTCATTAGGACACATGAAAATATGGGTACCAAAATCAAGTCTTAACTTATTTGATGTAGGTACACGCCAAGGCTCCAAGACGTAAGGAGCGGTGGTACCTTGATAGTGGTTGTTCAAGGCATATGACTTGGGACGTCAATAATATCACAACCCTATCAAGGTACGTTGAAGGTGGCACCGTCACCTTCGGAGATGACTCCAAGGGGACCATCATCGGTATAGGTAACATTAAGATTGGTACATCTCCTTTAATTGAAAATGTAGTTCTTGTTGATGGGCTTAAACATAACTTGCTTAGTATTAGTCAACTTTGTGATCGTGGTCTCAAAGTTGTGTTTGATGAATCTTCTTGCAAAATTTTTTTATTGTAAAACTAATGATTGTATTCTTACTGGATTTCGTGAAAATAATGTCTATATTATTGACATGCTCAATTTGGATTGTTCTACTAAATGTTTAAATGCTTTTGATGAGATTTCATGGTTATGGCATAGAAGATTAGGACATGCATCTTTTGATCACCTTGATAGAATTAATTCTAAGGAATTGCTGAAGGGTATTCCTTACTTGAAGTTTGAAAAAGACCGCATTTGTGGTGCGTGCCAACTTTGAAAATAAACCAAGTCTTCTTTTAAACCAATCAAAGATATCATGTCATCTAGGCCTTTAGAATTGGTTCACATGGATCTTTTTGGACCAACTAAAACTAAAAGCTTAAATGGAAATAGATATGTTTTTGTTTCCGTCGATGATTTTTCTCGTTTCACTTGGGTTTTCTTTTTGGAGCATAAAGATCAAACTTTTTCGCATTTTAAGATTTTTCGAAAGAGGGTTGAAAAAGAAAAAGGATTTTTGATTTTACGGATAAGAAGTGATAGAGGTGGTGAGTTTATCAACCAACTCTTCATGACTTATTGTTATGAAAAGGAAATTAAGCATGAAATGTCATGTCCTAGAACTCTACAACAAAATGGAGTAGTCGAACAGAAGAATAGAACTCTTCAAGAAATGGTTAGGACTATGATAAGTGAATATGGGCTCCCTCAATACTTATTTGCCGAGGCCGTAAACACCGCATGCTACATATCAAACTGTATTTATTTGTGTAAAAATACTTTCAAAACCTCTTTTGAAATTTATCATTTAAGAAAACCAAATGTTTCATACTTTAAAGTTTTTGGATGCAAGTGTTTTGTTTGAACACCAAAGATAATTTGGATAAATTTGATGCTAAGTTTATGAAGCAATCTTTGTTGGCTATTCTAGTACTAGCAAGCATATAGAGTGTTCAATAAATCATCTCATACCATTGAAGATTCTATGCATGTTAAATTTGAAGAATCTAATGCTATTGTTGAGAATGTTATAGAGATTGACTCATTAGGTGAAGACATGGAGAAAATTTTCTTGAAGGACTCACCCATCAAAGAAGACAAGCAAGAACCTATTTTGAAGTTCAAAAGGATGAAGTGGATCAATCACAACCACTTCCTAAAGATTGGAGATATGCCTCAAATCATCCCAAAGATCTCATCATAGGTGATGTATCAAAAGGGGTAACCACTCACTCCAAACTCCATGATTTGTGTGGGCATTATGCATTCATATCTCATTTTGAACTCAAAAACATCCTCGAAGCCGAGGGTGACTCATATTGGTTGTTAGCTATGCAAGAAGAGCTCAATCAATTTGAGCGCAACCAAGTTTGGCACCTTGTTCCTAGAACCCATGATAGACCAATAATTGGTACTAAGTGAATTTTTAGGAACAAGTTGGATGAGTCAGGAAATGTTATTAGGAATAAGGCTAGGTTAGTGGCCCAAGGTTACACTTAAATTGAAGGAATCGACTTTGAGGAGACCTTTGCACCGTAGCACGGCTAGAAGCCATACGGATCACACTAGCTTATACATCTTTTAAAATTTTAAACTTTTTCAAATGGATGTAAAAAGTGCATTTTTAAATAGTTTTATTGATGAGGAAGTTTATGTTGAACAACCTCCCGGTTTTGTGGATCATGTACATCCAAATTTTATTTTCAAGCTAGATAAAGCTTTGTATGGTTTAAAACATGCTCCAAGAGCTTGGTATGAAAGGCTTTCTAGTTTTCTTCTTTTAAATGATTTTGTTAAAGGCAAAGTAGACACCACATTATTTACTAAACATGTTGATAGTGACATTCTTATAGTTCAAATATATGTTGATGATATAATCTTTGATTCTACTAATGAGTTACTTTGCAAGGAGTTTGGACAATGTATGCAACGTGAATTTGAGATGTCATTGATGGGTGAATGAACTATTTTCTTGGACTCCAAATCAAGCAAATGCGTGATGGGATTTTCATATGTCAAGCCAATACTCCAAGGAACTCATCAAGAAATTTGGGCTTGAAGACTCAAAAATTTGCAACACTCCCATGGCCACCACCACCATGTTGATAAGGATGACCAAGGTAAGTGTGTTGATATAAAATTATATAGAAGCATGATTGGTAACTTGTTGTATTTAACGACAAGTAGGCCGGATATTATATTTAGTGTGTGTCTTTGTGTTAGATTCCAATCTTGTCTCAAAGAATCTCATTTAATTGCAATAAAACGCATTATTTGTTATGTTAAGGGCACTATTGGAATGGGTCTATAGTATCCGAAAATCGGAGAATTCTCAATGACGAGTTTTTCAGAAGCCGACTATGCGGGTTGTAGAGTGGATAGAAAGAGTACTAGTGAAACAAGTTAATTTCTTGGTAATTGTCTTGCTTCATGGTCTTCCAAGAAACAAAATTCGGTACCCCTCTCAACCGCCGAGGCGGAGTATGTTGCGGCAGGGGCTTATTGTGCTCAAGTCCTTTGGATGAAACATACTCTCCTTGATTATGATTTACATTATGATCATATAAAAATATTTTGTGATAATACTATCACTATTCATATGACTAAGAATGCAAATCAACATAGTAAGACCAAGGACATTGAGATTCGATATCACTTCCTTAGAGATCATTTTGAAAAAGGTGATATTGATATTGATTATGTTTCTTCCGATTTTCAACTTGCCGATATTTTCACTAAACCACTTGACTATAATAGATTTTTTTTTTATATGTGGTGAACTAAATGTTTGTGTTGTTGAATAAGGAAGTTTTCTTGCTAACATATCCCTTTTGATGTATGACAAAAAGGGGGAGAAATATGTGTTTTATGTGTTTTATGTGATTTGGTGTTTTATGGTTGCTTTCAATTTTTCAATTTCAAAATTTTTATCATAATAAATTGTTTTATACTTGTGTAATATAGTATTATTTGAGGGAGAGCTTTTACCTCTCTTTTATATCTTGTGTTATAGCCTATATGTTTTGTCATCATCAAAAAGGGGGAGATTATTGGCCCAAAAGGTTACACTCTCTATTTGTATAAGTTTTGATGATAACAAAACACATAGAAGCTATTTGGTACTAATATTATTTTAAAATGAGTTTCAGGTTTGAACAAGTATTGATGGCTTTAAGCATATTGCAAGGTTAATTGCGCTAAAAGCATGTGATAGGTTGATGGCGCAAGATAACTCTTTATAGGAGAGGAGGCTCTAGCTCGGCAACGTGGTTCAGAGAATTCTTACTTTAGTTTTTATATTTTTAGTTTGTTAAAGGATAGTGTATAGTGTTGAAGCTCAAACTTCCCTCACACACAAAATTGCACTTGATGTTCAAAAAGATTATTGTTTTTCTCTTGTATAAAATATTTTATTATGCCTATTTCAGTATTTGCAAACTCTATTTTATAGTGTACTTAGTCTTGACAAAATAAAATTTTGAAAATTAACTTGTCTTCAAAACATTTTTCAAGATAAACTGTTTTGACCTATTGCGGTCGACCGGACGGTCGACCGGCTCTGTTTCAGGTCAGAACGGTCGACCGCAGTTTCGACCGTTGGGTGCGTGCATGTGTGCACGTTACCCGGTCCACCGGGCGATCGACCGGTACCCATATCGGTCAACCGAGCTTCGGCCGACTAAAAGCACCCTAGTTTTTGTTTGGGACAGTCGACCGGGCGGTCGAACATGGGATGGCAACGGTCAAATATTTTGAAAACCGGTCGACCGGCCGGTCGACCATGAGCTGATTTTCAGCCTTAACGACTAGTTTTTTAAACACGTTTTAAAACGTGTTTTTCTTCTCCAAACGAATTTTAGGGCTAGATTTGGGTCTAATCTTTCCTGATATTCATAATAACAGTTTACCTTTTAATCCCTACCTTTATCCTATAAATAGGGATGATTAGGGTTGAGAAGAACACAACAATTTTTGCAAAAGAATTCAAAGCTTGAGTCTATTCAAAAGAAGTTTTTGCTCTCAGTTTTTGTGCTCAAAATTCTCTCTTTTCTCTGAAGCTTTTTGATCCTAAACTCTCTTCAATTTCTATTTTATTTTTCACTTACAAAACTTGAGCTTCAATCCTATACATTATTCTCTAGGATTTTTGTGAGGGAAAAGTTTTTCAAAAGAGAGTTTGTGGTCTTTTGATCACCAAGATATTATTGTATTTGTGGCTCCACTACCTCTTGAATAGAGGAGTATGATTGAGGAGTTGGGTACTCCCTTATGGTTGTAATCCTTTGTGGAAGTTATAGTGGTTCGAAATCCTTCTGGGTGAAGGCGGGGACGTAGAGCTGGGTGCTTGAACCTCGAAACAAATCTCTGTGTTTGCGATTGGTTTACTTGCGTTATTTACTTGCTTTCAATTCATTCATCCATTCATTATTATATTGTCGATCAATACTCTCACAACAACATTGCATTGTGCACCTCAAACTCTTATTTAGAGGAATCATGAGGAAGGAGTTCAGAGCCCTTCACGGGGTATTCGGCTTCTAATCTTATTTCGGGTGATCGTTGCATCATATAATTTTAAATTTGTGCATTGATTAACATTATCACCTATTCACCCACCCTCTAGTTGATTTCACGAACATGCCATCAAATAGGTGTATGGCAGGCCGATCCTGGGGTTTGGTCCGTCACGGGGCAAGATAGTGCTTTTTTCCCTTTTCGTTGTTGGTGGCCTCCAAAAAGCCTCCGTCAATGCACGAAGGCCCCGTTGAATACAACACACTAATGCCGGGTGAAGTCCAAGGGAACGACCGTGGACTAGACGAACGGCCGGCAAGAAAACAGTCGGAAAAATAACGTCGCTAGAAGGAGATGGTACCACACATCTCTTCAAACTGATAAAAACCCGGCTAAACGTGCCCTCCAGGACATCAGTCGATGGGCTTAATGGTGAAAACTCTTGAGAATGTCACATTCTCATAAATACCATCATCTTCTTCCAAGACCACATCTCCCTGAGAATGTTCTTGCATCCTCCGAAAAATATACCCGTCTGCAACTCCGCAGTGAGCCGCTTAAGGAGCATCTTCCAGGTGTAATCACCTAGAGGAGGGGCGAATAGGTGACTAGCTAATCTAATGGTCAATTAATACGGAATTAAAACTTATTTAATGCAAACTAAAACTTCTTGAATTAAACACCACGTATAACACAAGAGTGTAGCCGGATTCCCCGTGAAGGGCTCTGGACTAACTCCTCAAGATTCCTCTAAGAGTTGAGGTGCCGTGTTGGCTCTCTTGGTTGAATACAAGTGTTAGCAAACAATCCTCAAGCATATAACAATTAAGCACACAATATATCAAGCATATAAAGATAAAGACAATATTAGCATGCAAGATATAAAGACAAGTAAGAGATAGAGAGAGCAATCGCAAATACGGAAGATTTATTTCGAGATTCGAGCATACTTGCTCTACGTCCCCGCCTTCAACACTATGAAGGATTTCCACTAAAATCGATCCCACCGGATCACTTGGTGCCGCAACACCTACAAGCTCTTTGGACTCTCTAATCCCTCTCTTGTTCCCGCAAGAACACACCGCAAGCCCACTAGCTCGCCGAGGCCGCACCTCAAACACCGAGTTCCCACAAGAACTCGAAACACCGCGAACCCGCAAGTCCGCCTCCTCAAAGTACAAAGTAGAACTTTGATGATCACAACACTTTGATCACCTAAAATCCTCTCACAACAAAGATTCCTATAGGTAGATATAGCAATGGATAGCTCAAGTATTTGTGTGAGAAAACTAGGATGGAATGTGTGGAGGAAAACACAAGAAATCACTTTGAAAACACTCTTGATAAACTTCCTTTTAATTGGAAATATTTTCTCTCAAATAAGTGGAGAAAACCTCTTAATAGAGTAGAAAAAACTATTTTTAAAACTCTCTAAAAATTTTAGCTAAAACAACCCAATGAAGCCCCTTTAAATAGGCTTCTCAAAAACTAGCCGTTAGGGCCAAATCAGCAGCCCTGACGGCTGTCCGTCGACCGGCCGGTCGACCGCCAACGATCAGAAATCTGATTGTTGGAGCCTCGGTCGACCGGCCTGGTCGACCGTGGCCTGGATACAGAGAGCAGGCTCTCTGTCCGGTCGACCGGGGCCTTTCCAGAGAGCAGAGCTCTCTGGACGGTCGACCGTCTCGGTCAACTGGCCCTCCGGCCAGACTGGTGTGCATGTCTATGCACGTCGGTCCTAACTCGGTCGACCGGTCTGGTCGACCGGCAGAAGCCAGGACAGGTCTTTTTAGGGATTTAAAACTTGGCTTTTTATCTTAAATAAAATCTCATAAATTCACGAAAAATCTACAGAAATAGGTTCAGTATTATACTTTGATAAACAAACATATTTGAGTAAAATCAAGACATGTTACAAACATTTTGAACTATTTTTTTAACTTAAAAATTTTGACTAAAAAACAAAAACCGTATTTTTCCAAATTTATTTTTCCTAAACTTCTCCAAATACAAAAACAAGATATTTTAAACACTTTTAAAGCATGGTGTGTATGGATATGATCCACTACACATAAATGATGAAATATCTATATTTTTGACAATAAGCACTAAACATGATTTTTATAGTTTTTAACAAAAACCATTTTTCAAAAATAAAAACTCTTTTATAAAAACACATCTAAATCAAGAGTGTGTGTGTATATGGTATACTTGAGCAATCCACCAACTATTCTATCATTTACATTTTAATCTAAAATAAAATCTTAATAAAACAAACCTAGACACAAGTCTTCTTCTTGAAGTCTTCACTTGAAGTCTTCTTCTCCTCTTGACTTGGTCCAAACTTGATCCAACGAGCTAGACTCCTTTTGAGTACTTGATGTGGTCTTGATACACAAGTTCTTGAATCAAACCATGCTTGCTCCAAAACTTGACTTTAAATCCTTTGTTGAAGCTAAACACCAACTAAGATCTTGATCATAAATCTGAGACTAATTAAATACAAGATCATTAGTATTATAACTACATGAGTTGATCATCATCAAAACTAGAGTGATGGGCCTTTGGGCCAACAATCTCCCCCTTTTTGATGATGACAAAACTCAAGGAGTTATAGATGCATGGATTAAAGTAAAGCTTCAAAGAAGCTCCCCCTTAACTCATGCATCACAAGAAATAAATAGATATGGCAATAAAGCACATAAACTAACTAAACATGTATGCAAATATAAGGAGATAAACATGCCAATCAAGCATAAAACTCATCAAATTCTTTTTCTCCTATTTGCAAAACAATATGCATAAACACGAAATTCTTTTCCAAAACATGCATATATATCTAAAATACTTCTCTCCCTTTTTTCAATTATTAAAAAGGGGTTAAAGTAAACACAAAACAATGTTCTCCCCTTTTGTGTCAAAAACAAAAATCAACAAAGGGGTGAAATCAAATCAACCAATAAAGATATATGCGATATACATTCATGAAGAGGAAGACGCTAAGTTAACTTCCCTACATATATGATTACATAAAGAAGGGATGAAAATCCCTAACTCACATAACGCATAATATGCAATGCATAAGAGGAGATGTGAAGATCTCCCTACACACGTGTACCGCATAAAGAAGAGTTGTCAAGCTCCTCAATATAAGATACACTCAACATGAATCTATATGTAGAAGAGATGTTAAGCTCCCCTTGCATATAGGCAATACACATCAAAGCATTTTTAATTTTCTCAATAAAATAAATTTGAGATATCTTAGTAAATCAAATTTTAAGATACCAATTGTAAATCAACATTACAAATTTTGAATTTTAAACCAAAAATAGAATCATATTGATACCAATTGAAATATATGGATATCAATTGAAGTTAATAGATACCAATTGAAGATTATTGCACATTTTTTATACCAATTTTAAAAATAATGCATAAGCTTATAAAATATCAATTGAGATACCAATTGAACATAAAGATTTGAATCAAGCTTAGTATAAACACACTTTGTGCTTTAAACATGTAAACCAATTTTAAATCAAGCACAAACAAATCATATATATGTATGAAAAAATGATAATTCCAATAGAAATTGATATAAGTTGAAATTTAAAGCATACATATATATAAACAAGATTATGAGTATACAAAATATATCAATTGTGATACCAAATGAAATTATGATACCAATTGAGATTATGAAGTGAAATTAATGTATAACTCATAAAAATTCACCCTTTTATGCATAAGATAAAAGATTTTAATAAGGCTTGCAAGGCATACTCGCCCATCCGTCCGCTCATTACGGGGTTGGTAGGGGTTTTCAAAAATAGGTGTTTGAAAATATTTTTATAGTGAAAAACACTACCAAATGAAGAATAAATAACTAGTTAAAGGTAATTTTTGAAAAACTAGTTAAAGATCCTTCAAAATATGAAACCAAATTATATGTATATCATGAGACATACTAAATACATAGGAGTTGTCACTCAAGATCTATAAAGCTCATAAAGACTCATGAAAACATAGTCATGAGAAAACAAATTAAGTATGAGTGTACAATCAACATGTGAATAGCATATTCATGAAAATTAGTCACTAAAGCTCAAAACAAACATGAATAAACAAATCATGAAAATTCATTTTTCATCTTAAAAACAAACTTATAGGTATATGCATGTTTTTATCTAAAACTAATAATATGCATACATATCCCAAATATAAAAAAGATGTAAGTTCACTTAGGGGGTGAATAGGTGATGGCTAATCTAATGGTCACTTAATGCCAAATAATGCGGAATTAAAACTAAGATGACCACATAAATAACTTTTACCCTAAACACTATGTATAACACAAGAGTGTAGCCGAATTCCCTTTGCAGGGCTCTGGACTAAACCCCTCTTGATTCCCCTTGAATGGGTTGAGGTGCCGCGTTGGCTCTCTTGGTTGAATACAAGTGTTAGTCACAATCCCAAGCAATATATCAAAATGAGCACAAGGAATATATCATGCATATAAGATGAACACAATAAATAAAATGCAAGATATAACAAGAGACAAAGAGAGAGAGAGAATAGCAATCGCAAACACAAGGGTATGTTTCGAGGTTCGAGCACACTTGCTCTACATCCCCGCCTTCGACACACGAAGGATTTCCACTATGCACGATCCCAACGGATCTCTCCTTGGTGCCGCAACACCTACAAGCCCTCGGACTCTCTAGTCCCTTACACACCACAAGCCCACCGGCTCGTCGAGGCCGCACCTCAAGCTACAAGAGTTCGCACCCGAACCCTAAAAAACCACGAGCACACTTGCCCGTCTCCTCAAAGTACAAGATGAAATCTTGGTGATCTAAAACACTTGATCACCTACAAAAACTCTCACTACAACACCTATAGGATGAATAGCTCAATGGATGCTCAAGTGTTTGTGTGAGAAAGTAAGGAAAGAATCTTTGGTGAAAATCTCAAGAAATCACTTTTACACTCTTATAAATCTTCCCTTTTGATTGGAAGTATTAGCTCACTATTTTTGTAAAGAAAAACCTCTGAAATGAATATGAGAAAACAGGCTCTAAGGTCTCCAAAAATCTTAGCTCAAAACAATGACAAAACCCCCTTTTATAGAGGCCAGAAAAATCTGACCGTTGGGCTCTGTCAGAGCTTCCGGTCGACCGGTCCGGTCGACCGCCAACGGTCAAGAATCCGACCGTTGGAGCCTCCGGTCGACTGGCCTGGTCGACCGAGCACCTGGAGCAGAGAATACTTCTCTGTCGGTCGACCGGTGCGGTCGACCGGGATTTCCAGAGAGCAGACTCTCTGAAGCGGTCGACCGGCACGGTCGACCGTTCTCCAGTGCACACAGGCGTGCACGTCTGTGCACGTCCGGTCGACCGTGGGTCGACCGGCCCTTGGTGCGGTCGACCGCCCGGTCGACCGGACCAGCCTGTCAGGCCAGTTCTGGTCTGGAAAACTGTTTTAAAAATTAATTTTAAAATCTTTTAACACTTATAAAAATTCCATAAACTTGTTTTAACATTCTATATTGAAAACCAAACTTGTGATAAAAATTTTCAAGACATATATCAACATATTCATATTATTTCAGCATCTTGCAAATTTTATCAAAATCAAAACATGTATTTTTCAAACTTAGTTTTCATAACTTCACAAAATATAAAAACAAGATATTTGATTTCATCTTAAAGCATAGTGTGTATGGATATGATCCACTACACAATCATAATGTAATATCTATGTTTTTGACATTAAGCTCTAAACATGGTTATGGTTGAAAAAGAATATACATGATAGAAATACCAAAAACCAAGGTATATATATTTTGTCAAAAGAAAATCTTTTACTAACTAAAATTCTTTTCTAAACATAAAAATCTTTTATGAAAGCAATTCTATCAAGAGTTCTATTAAGAGTGTGTGTGTGATATGACTTGAGCAATCCACCAACTATTCTATCCTTTACATTTAACTAAAACAAAAACAAAATCTTATACCTAGACACAAGTCTTCATCTTCTTGAAGTCTTCCCTTGAAGTCTTCTCATCTTCTTGACTTGGTCCACATGCAATCCATCGAGCTCATCTCTAGATGTGGTCTTGATGCATAGGCTCGTGAATCGACCGGTGCTAGCTTCCAACTTGACATTTTATCCTTTGTTGAAGCTCCACACCTACTAAGATCTTGATAAGGAATCTGTCACTAATTAAACACAAGATCATTAGTAAACATAACTTCATGAGTTGATCATCATCAAAACTAGGGTGATAGGCCTTTGGGCCAACAATCTCCCCCTTTTTGATGATGACAAAACTCATGAAGTTATATATGCATGGATTAAAGTAAAGCTTCAAAGAAGCTCCCCCTTAACTCATGCATATCAAATAAATGATAAAGATATGACAATGAAGCATATGACATGTATGCAAATGAATGGAGATAACACAAAAACGAATCTTTTTCTCCTATTATTTGCAAACCAAAATATATATGCATAAATACAAATCTTATACAACCTTAAGTAAGGAAGACAAATACTTCTCCTCCTTAAGTAAGGAAATCATGCATATATCACAAATACTTCTCCCCCTTTTTGTCAATCATCAACAAAGGGTTCAAAGTAAAAGCAAATCAAAAACAAATTTTTCCCCCTTTTTGTTAAAAACAAAAAGATCAAGAAGGGGTAATACAAAGTAATCGATAAAGATTTATATGCTATATAAATTCATAAAGAGGAAGACGTTAAGTTAGCTTCCCTACAATGTGTATTGCATGAAAGAGGGATGTGAAGCCCTAATTCACACAACACAACTATGTAATGCATAGAAGGAGATGTGAAGCTCCCCCTACACACGTATATCATATAAAGAAGAGATGTCAAGCTCCTCAATTATAATATACTCATCATGAATCTATATGTAAGAGAGATGTTAAGCTTTCCTTGCATATAGGAGATACAAAACAAAACATTTTTAATTTTTTCTTTATCAAAACAAAATTTTGAACTTTTCTCAATAAAACAAATTTTGAACCAATCATAATTTGTAATTTTGATACCAATAGAAAATAGCACTTGAAGATGTGTGATATCAAGTTATCATTGCAAAATCTTTTATTGTTTCAAACATATTGATATCAATTGTAATTATATAGCAAATTTGAAGTTGAAGCATATAGATACCAAATGAAAAATCTAAAATAAAATCTTTTTATTTTCCATAAGCTTATGCATAGTTAATATAAGGTGTTAACTTAACTTCGCATAAACTTTTGTGCTTTAAGAATGTAAATCAATTGTAAAGTAAGCACATGGAAATCATATATATGTATGTGAATAGATAAGACCAATTTGAAAATTAGGGCATACATATATAGGAACCAAAATGTGAGTAATATACCAATTGTAAAATTAACACTGTAAATCATGTATATACTCATAACCAAAAATTGGTAGGTTTAAAAGATAGTTATGTCTAAGCACTACCAAATTTGAAGAATAAATAACTAGTTATAAATAATTTTGAAAAACTAGTTAAAGATCCTTCAAAAAAAACATGAAATCATATGTTATTCATGAATTATACTAAATACATACAAGTTTAAGCACTCATAGTCCATAAAACTCAAAATTATCTTTTATCATAAAAGATGAGTGTTCAAAGGTTATGTAAATGGTATTTTCATGAAAATAGAAAGTGAAGCATGAGTCTCATGAAAATCTTATTTTTCATCTTAAAACAAATCATATATTTTTCATAAAGCATTGCTAAATACATAAAGATTTAATCACTCATGGTCTATAAAGCTCAAAATATTTTGTATCATAAAGATGAGTGTTCAAAAGATCATGTAAATAGCATTCTTATGAAAATAGTCATTCAAGCTCAAAAAGATCATAAATCACATTTTGTTTTACACATGTTTTAATCTTTAATACAAATCAAAAACATGAAAAATCATTTTTTTATTATTTATTTAAAATACTAATCTTCATGGTATATGTATGATTTATCCAATTCTAACAATATGCATACATATCCCAAATATGAAAAGAGTCCAATATATATTGCATGAAGGCAAATGACTCAAGGGTATACATGTATATTTATTAGATTTGAATTAAACACACATATACATGAAGTAAGATCAAAGATAGGCATAACAAGTATAAATGACCGAATCATCAAAACTAGCCTATACACATGCATATAGTGGATACAAATGAGCATGAAGTTCAAATATGTATAAGTCAATTGTAGTTCACTATTCATATATGTATAAATGCAAGTTTTGACACATTCTACATTTAAGCATGTAAATGCCACATGAAGCACCAAAAAAAATATGAACATGCTACATGAAATTAAAAGCATGTGCATAAACGAAATAGGAGTTTAGAAATCGTTACCAACTCCAAAGCTCCTAGCATGGTGGTTGACCCACCAAAATTCCTTGATAGCGGTGCTCCAAGTATGTGTCATTTTAGTTCAAATGCACCCACCATCAAGGCACCAAATCTCTCACGTTTTGAGAGATTCCTCACCTACATCAAATACACAAGGTGAGGATTTTGGTACCCATATTTTCTTGGGTCCTATGGGGTTAGTCTTGTAAGGAACCCAAGCATTTTTATTTTTATCAAAAATAAGAACATTTAACCTTTCATAACAAAATTTTGCTAAATGGCCTTTGCGGCCACAATGTGTACATGTGTACACCTTAGCATACTTATGAGTGGAGTGTGAGCATGATGTGCATCATAAGCATATGCATGATGTGAATGTGCATGAGTATGAGGAACTTGTTTCTTTTGAAACAAGGATTCCAATCTAGTATGATTGAATGCACATGAGCTCAAATTAGAGCTCAAATTATCAATTTTATTTTTCAAATTTTTAATCTCATTTTGATCAATGTGTGCATGAGAAGCATGATGAGATATATGAACAATTTTCTTTTTCTTTTTACAAACATTTTCCTTTCTTTTTCACAAATTTTTCTTTTTAAAGATTTATTTTCTTGAAAAATAACTTCTTTTTGTTTTTCCACCAAATCAATCTTATTTTTCAAAATAGTGTTCCCTTCACATAAATCATTCAATTTTGTAAGCAAGGAAACATTCTCATTTTTTAAATCTTTGTTTTCTTTTTCTAAGCATGCCATTTTATTTTCTAATGAATCTTTTTCATTAATCATGGCATCAAAATTCTTTTTCAAATTGTTGTTGTCCTTTTCTAAACATGCAATGTTAGATTTAAAAGAATCTTGTTCTATATGCATGCAAGCAATTTTCTTTTTCAAATTTTTATTTTCCTTTTTAATCATGTCATATTTCTCAAGAATTGTTTGGCAAAATGAAGTGAGCTCATCATATGACATGTCCTCATCATCGGATTCGGAGTTTACCTCAAGGGGGTTATCCCCTTGGACCATATAGCATACGTTAGAGATGTCGCTTCCAACGTCCGAATCGCTCCCCGCATAGTATAGGTCCTTTTCGCCAAGGGAGGTGATGATGTTCCAAGCTATAAAAGCCGATTCAACATTAGAAACCCTAGATAAATAATCATCATTTAGGGTTGACTTAATAGCATGAAGGGCTTTTGCATTAGCCTCAATGTTCTTACCATTTAAGCAATATTCCTTATTAGTTGTGGCAAGATATACACTAAGGCCAAGTCCTTTGAGGAAAAAAGACATCTTAAACTTCCAAATTTGGATGTTAAGAATGTCAAAGGTGGGTGGTGACATGAAGTCCATAGTGTGTGTACAAATCTTGTGATTAGCCTAAAAGAGGATCTTTAACTCTTAGGTTGTTAGACCCAATATCAAGAGCACTAGCTCTGATACCAATTGTAAGTTCACCTAGAGGGGGGGTAAATAGGTGATGGCTAATCTAATGGTCACTTAATGCCAAATAATGCGGAATTAAAACTAAGATGACCAAATAAATAACTTTTACCCTAAACACTATGTATAACACAAGAGTGTAGCCGAATTCCCTTGCAGGGCTCTGGACTAAACCCCTCTTGATTCTCCTTGAATGGGTTGAGGTGCCGCGTTGGCTCTCTTGGTTGAATACAAGTGTTAGTCATAATCCCAAGTAATATATCAAAATGAGCACAAGGAATATATCATGCATATAAGATGAACACAATAAATAACATGCAAGATATAATAAGAGACAAAGAGAGAGAGAGAATAGCAATCGCAAACACAAGGGTATGTTTCGAGGTTCGAGCACACTTGCTCTACATCCCCGCCTTCGACACACGAAGGATTTCCACTATGCACGATCCCAACGGATCTCTCCTTGGTGCCGCAACACCTACAAGCCCTCGGACTCTCTAGTCCCTTACACACCACAAGCCCACCGGCTCGTCGAGGCCGCACCTCAAGCTACAAGAGTTCGCACCCGAACCCTAAACAACCACGAGCACACTTGCCCGTCTCCTCAAAGTACAAGATGAAATCTTGGTGATCTAAAACACTTGATCACCTACAAAAACTCTCACTACAACACCTATAGGATGAATAGCTCAATGGATGCTCAAGTGTTTGTGTGAGAAAGCAAGGAAAGAATCTTTGGTGAAAATCTCAAGAAATCACTTTTACACTCTTATAAAATCTTCCCTTTTGATTGGAAGTATTAGCTCACTATTTTTGTGGAGAAAAACCTCTGAAATGAATATGAGAAAACAGGCTCTAAGGTCTCCAAAAATCTTAGCTCAAAACAATGACAAAACCCCCTTTTATAGAGGCCAGAAAAATCTGACCGTTGGGCTCTGTCAGAGCTTCCGGTCGACCGGTCCGGTCGACCGCCAACGGTCAAGAATCCGACCGTTGGAGCCTCCGATCGACCGGCCTGGTCGACCGAGCACCTGGAGCAGAGAATTACTTCTCTGTCGATCGACTGGTGCGGTCGACCGGGATTTCTAGAGAGCAGACTCTCTGAAGCGGTCGACCGGCACGGTCGACCGTTCTCCAGTGCACACAGGCGTGCACGTCTGTGCACGTCCGGTCGACCGTGGGTCGACCGGCCCTTGGTGCGGTCGACCGCCCGGTCGACCGGACCAGCCTGTCAGGCCAGTTCTGGTCTGGAAAACTGTTTTAAAAATTAATTTTAAAATCTTTTAACACTTATAAAAATTCCATAAACTTGTTTTAACATTCTATATTGAAAACTAAACTTGTGATAAAAATTTCAAGACATATATCAACATATTCATATTATTTCAGCGTCTTGCAATTTTATCAAAAATCAAAACATGTATTTTTCAAACTTGGTTTTCATAACTTCACAAAATATAAAAACAAGATATTTGATTTCATCTTAAAGCATAGTGTGTATGGATATGATCCACTACACAATCATAATGTAATATCTATGTTTTTGACATTAAGCTCTAAACATGGTTATGGTTGAAAAAGAATATACATGATAGAAATACCAAAAACCAAGGTATATATATTTTGTCAAAAGAAAATCTTTTACTAACTAAAAATTCTTTTTTAAACATAAAAATCTTTTATGAAAGCAATTCTATCTAGAGTTCTATTAAGAGTGTGTGTGTGATATGACTTGAGCAATCCACCAACTATTCTATCCTTTACATTTTAACTAAAACAAAAATAAAATCTTATACCTAGACACAAGTCTTCATCTTCTTGAAGTCTTCCCTTGAAGTCTTCTCATCTTCTTGACTTGGTCCACATGCAATCCACCGAGCTCATCTCTAGATGTGGTCTTGATGCATAGGCTCGTGAATCGACCGGTGCTAGCTTCCAACTTGACATTTTATCCTTTGTTGAAGCTCCACACCTACTAAGATCTTGATAAGGAATCTGTCACTAATTAAACACAAGATCATTAGTAAACATAACTTTATGAGTTGATCATTATCAAAACTAGGGTGATAGGCCTTTGGGCCAACAAAAGAGTCTATGATATGATTTGCATGAAGGCAAGAGACTCAAGAGACATACATGTATATTCATTAGATTTGAATACAAACTACATATACATGAAGTAAAGTATATAAATAGGAAAAACAAGTGTAAATGAAAAAATCATAAAAACTAGGCTATACATGTGCATATAGTGAGTACAAATGAACAATGAAGTGCAAACATATACGAATCAATTTGTTGCTCACTACTTGTACACGTATATGTCCAAGTTTTGACAAAAGCTACATCTAAACTAGTATTTACCACATGAAGCATAAAACATGAACATGCTAAAATCATCAATTATAAAAGTATGTAAATAAATTAGGAGTTTTAGAGATAGTTACCAAACCAAAGAACTATGCTCTAATTCTCCAAAACATGGTGGTTATCTCACCAAACTTTCTTGATAGCGATGCATCAAATGTGTGTCCATCATGTCCATGTGCATCCACCATCAAGGCACCATCCCTCTCACGTTTTGTGAGAGCCCGCACCTACATCAAATACAAAATGTGGGGATTTTGGTATCCATTTTTTTTGGGTCCTTGAGGGTTAGCATTGTAAGGAACCCAAACCTTTTTATTAGTAAAATTTGAAGAATGTATTCTATCATAACAAAATCTTACTAAATGGCCTTTGCGGTCACAATGTGTACACTTGAACACTCTAGGATGCATATGTGTATGAGTGTGGTCATGGCGTGAAAAGTGTGCATATACATAATGTGGGTGATGTGCATGAATATGTGGAGTTTGTTTCTTTGAAAACAAGGACTCCAATTTAGAATGGTTAAAAGCACATTTGCTCAAAGTTGAGCTTAAACAATCAATTTTATTTTTTAAAAATTTAATCTCATTTTAATTAATAGTGGCATGTAAAGCATGGTGAGAATGAGAATCATTTTTCTTATTCTTTTTAGAAACATTTTCTTTTCTTTTTCAACAATTTTCTTTTTAAAGAGTTGTTTTCATTCAAAGCAACTTCTTTTTGTTTTTCCACCAAAACAATTTTATTTTTCAAGAAGTGTTTCCTTCACAAAGATCATTCAATTTTGAAAGTAAGGAAACATTTTCATTTTCAAACTTTCATTATCTTTTTCAAAGCTTGCAATTTTATTTTTAAAAGACTCATTTTCTTTTAAAACATTTTCAAATCTAGTTTGAAAAGAATCCTTTTCTTTTAACATGCAATCAATTTTATTTTTCATTTTCTTATTATCCTTTTTAAGCAATTCATATTTTTCTAGGAGTTATTTACAAAATGATTCAAGTTCATTATAGGACATATCAACATCCTATTCTAGCTCAGATTCGGTAGTTACCTTAAGAGGGTTATCCCCTTGGACCATGTAGCATACGTTGGAAGCGTCACTTCCAACATCCGAGTCGCTCCCCGCATAATATTGTTCTTTTTCGCCAAGGAGATGATGGTGTTCCAAACTACAAAAGCCGAGTCAAGATTAGCAACCCTACATAAATAATCATTGTTTAGGATACTCTTCAATACATGAATGGCTTTTGAGTTAGCCTTAATATACTTACTATTATTAACATATGAATCTTTAGTGGTAGCAAGATAAACATGAATGCCTAGGCCTTTGAGGTACATAGACATCTTAACCTTCCAAGTTTGGAAGTTAAGAATGTCAAAAGTGGGAGGTGACATGAAATCCATGGTGTGTGTACAAATACTGTGATTAGCTATAAAATGAGGATCTTTAACTATAGGTTGTAAGATCCAAATCAAGAGCACTTGGCTCTGATACCAACTGTAATCACCTAGAGGGGGTGAATAGGTGACTAGCTAATCTAATGGTAAATTAATGCGGAATTAAAACTTATTTAATGCAAACTAAAACTTCTTGAACCAAACACCACGTATAACACAAGAGTGTAGCCGGATTTCCCGTGAAGGGCTCTGGACTAACTCCTCAAGATTCCTCTAAATAAGAGTTAAGGTGTCGCGTTGGCTCTCTTGGTTGAATACAAGTGTTAGCAAACAATCCCCAAGCATATAACAATTAAGCACACAATATATCAAGCATATAAAGATAAAGACAATATTAGCATGCAAGATATAAAGACAAGTAAGAGATAGAGAGAGAGCAATCGCAAACACGGGAGATTTGTTTCGAGGTTCGAGCACACTTGCTCTACGTCCCCGCCTTCAACACTATGAAGGATTTCCATTAAAATCGATTCTACCGGATCACTTGGTGCTGCAACACTTACAAGCTCTTTGGACTCTCTAGTCTCTCTCTTGTTCCCGCAAGAACACACCGCAAGCCCACTAGCTCATCGAGGCCGCACCTCAAACACCGAGTTCCCACAAGAACTCAAAACACCGCGAACCCGCAAGTCCGCCTCCTCAAAGTACAAAGTAGAACTTTGGTGATCACAACACTTTGATCACCTAAAATCCTCTCACAATAAAGATCCATATAGGTAGATATAGCAATAGATAGCTCAAGTATTTGTGTGAGAAAACTAGGATGGAATGTGTGGAGAAAAATACAAGAAATCACTTTGAAAACACTCTTGATAAACTTCCCTTTTAATTGGAAATATTTACTCTCAAATAAGTGGAGAAAACCTCTTATAGAGTAGGAAAAACTATCTTTAAAACTCTCCAAAAATTTTAGCTAAAACAACCAATGAAGCCCCTTTAAATAGACTTCTCAAAAACTAGCCATTGGGGCCAAATCAGCAGCCCTGACGGCTGTCGGTCGACCGGCCAACGATCAGAAATCTGACCGTTGGAGCCTCGGTCGACCGGCCCACCGTGGCCTGGATATAGAGAGCAGGCTCTCTGTCCGGTTGACCGTCCGGTCGACCGGGGCCTTTCCAGAGAGCAGAGCTCTCTGGACGGTCGACTGTCTCGGTCGACCGGCCCTCTAGCCAGACTGGCGTGCACGTCTGTGCACGTCGGTCGACCGACTCAGTCGACCGACTCCTAGCTCGGTCGACCGGTCCGGTCGACCGGCAGAAGTCAGGACAGGTCTTTTTAGGGATTTAAAACTTGACTTTTTATCTTAATAAAATCCCATAAATTCACGAAAAATCTACAAAAATAGGTTCAATATTATACTTTGATAAAGAAACATGTTTGAGTAAAATCAAGAAATGTTACAAATATTTTGAACTATTTTTGTAACTTAGAAATTTTGACTAAAAACAAAAATCGTATTTTCCACATTAGTTTTTTCCAAAACTTCTCCAAATACAAAAACAAGATATTTTAAATACTTTTAAAGCATGGTGTGTATAGATATGATCCACTACACATAAATGATGAAATATCTATGTTTTTGACAATAAGCACTAAACATGGTTTTTATAGTTTTTAACCAAAACCATTTTTCAAAAATAAAAACTCTTTTATAAAAACACATCTAAATCAAGAGTGTGTGTGTGTATATGGTATACTTGAGCAATCCACCAACTATTCTATCCTTTACATTTTAATCTAAAATAAAATCTTAATAAAACAAACGTAGACACAAGTCTTCTTCTTGAAGTCTTCTTCTCCTCTTGACTTGGTCCAAACTTGATCCAACGAGCTAGACTCCTCTTGAGTACTTGATGTGGTCTTGATGCACAAGCTCTTGAATCAAACCGTGCTAGCTCCAAAACTTGACTTTAAATCCTTTGTTGAAGCTAAACACTAACTAAGATCTTGATCATAAATCTGAGACTAATTAAACACAAGATCATTAGTACTATACTACATGAGTTGATCATCATCAAAACTAGAGTGATGGGCCTTTGGGCCAACACCAGGTTGGGGAACAAATAATTCCCCCAGCTCTTTGAACTGCTCGAAGCTCCCTTATGGCTTCCGTGCATACTCGAGCAAATGTAAAAATGGCACATTAACTCTCGATAAGTCTCGAACAAGGCCGGCTCCTGCTTCTCTAGAAGTGCCAATTTTGCCTCGCATGGGAAGTATTCTTCGTAAGGGAAAGATCCCATGGGCAGAGCAGAGACTTCCCACGTCTCATGCAAAGCCACGCCCAATTCGCCTATGGGGGTAAAGACGGTCCCTGTAGCTTGATAGTATAATTCGAAGATTGCATAGAAGTTTGCTACGCTCATCGGGATGCCGTAGCAGGTTGCCCTGATAGCCTCATAGAGTCCCAGCCTCTCCAAGTCCTCTTCAAAATGGGCTAAGACGTATAGGTCAAGTCCCTCCACTAGGCCTTGGGAGGATGAATTCAACCTAGGGTCCTAAAATCAGTCGCCGGATAATTGCCGTGGGCTTTGAAGAACAGATTTCAAAGGTTTGAGCCACGGGATTTTCCCCCACCGGGATGTCTTGAAGAATGTTCCCAGGGTGGAGACCCAATATGCAGCGAGAAGGACCTGCCCTTGTATAACCGGGAGATGAAGCTGTCTATTTCCCCACATGACGGAGTCAGTGGTCCGAGTCACTTGCCACTTCATCTTCCAAGGCCTCATCACGCATTGGAAGAAAGAGAGTGGAAAATGACGCTCGCTAGATAGGAGATAATACTTCTCGCCATCCAGATTGAAGATCCACTGCCCTTCTCTAGCCAATAGCTGATGATCGGTGTCGGGCGCTGCGTCCCAAACATGAAACTAGGCTTCCGATAAATTTTTCGGTCACAATCATTGAGGGGAGTAGTAGTTAAGATGCTCCTCATAGTGCGCTGATCTCCAGTGTGGATAAGGGCATCCTGGCCAGGAGCGCTCCGCTCACTAAATAATGAGGCTGCCCCTAGAATTGTAGGCTAACATTACCATCCAGTCCCCTAGCTGTTCTAAAGAGACTGTTCAAAGGACCCGGAGTATAGTGTACTATAAAAACAAGAAGAAACCATATTAGTTCATTAGCCGAAGAAAAAGAGAGTTAAAGCAAAAAGAAAATTGCTAAGGCATAACTTCGCTCTCCGAGCTAAGCTAGCCTAGCATTAGCTTCGCCCTGAGGCTCAAATCCACATCCTGCACAAAGGCAGAGTACAGAAAATCTCTAAGTGTTAGCTTTGCTTTGGAAGCTTAGCTTCGCGTTCTGTCGCTGAGCAGAATGTAGAAAAGCCACCAAGGGCTAACTTCACTGGAAAGGCACTTGTGCCTAAAACTGTTCAAAGGACTTTAAAATTCTTTTCCCAGCCACGCTTCTAGAGCTAGCTTCACATCCTTCCCTTTGATAGAATGTGAACCGCCCTAAGGGCTAGCTTCGCATAGAAGCTAAGAGAAGAAACCATTAGTTTCTAAATTCCAAGTTGAGAAATTAAGGAGAATTAAATCCCCTGATAATATGACGAAATCGAATTAAGGGAGAGCAACTCCCTGAGATCACTGGATCATGGTGAGTCACTCAGATTCACCATGAAATAGACAGTAAATGGCTCGAAAAGAAAAAAAAGGTAAAAATCCCTACCCGCAGTGGGACGTTCGATGATCAGAGAAGGAGAAGGCGCCTCCGTCACAGAGGTTGCTGCCTCTTTTTCTGCTCGTCTTTTGGGAGCCATGGAAGAACTGAAAAGTTCTGAAAATCTCAACGAAGGAGAAGGAGGAAAAAGACATTTGTTTCTCTAAAAAAATTCGAAAAGAAGTTAACTCTCTCTTTCAGCCCATCGGGCTTTTATAGACATAAAATGTCTTAATTTCACCTCCTCAAAAAGAGCGCAGGCTGCCATTTCAAATTAATTTAAAATGGCGTCTAGGCGCCTTCCCTAAGAAATCTTACTTTAGGCCTGCCAAGGGCTAACTCCGCTGTGAGTTCAGTGTTGACTTCGCTCAACGCTTGAGTAACTTAGCCGAAAGTTGGCCTTTAACTTCGCTGAAAGTTCATCTTCAGCTTCGCAGGAAACTTTGCGCTAGCTTCGCTGAGAGCTCATTTCTAACTTAGCTGGAGATCCATCCTCAACTTTGCTGGAAGCTTAGCTCCGCTAAGAGCTTTTCTTTCCTCCTCAGAAAAAGACTTACCTATGCCAGTCCATTCCAGTTGCTTTCGAAATTCAAAGTGAAAAGAAGGGAAGCAAAGTAAACGAGCAAAAAGTAAAATTTTAATTGATTCAAAAGGGAAGATACATTGGTACATTAAGATTGTCTTTCATACAACAGAATCATTGCTCCAAGGGCAAACAAGTTGTTTTATCAACTTTTAGGGGATAAACCATCCCAACTGGGCAAGAAAGGTCTTCCTCCCACACAAGGCCGTAATCCTTCGCTTAATAGCAGATTTTGCTATCAAGAAGCGGGATCTTTTGATGAAAATTGGCAAAGGATTGGTTGCCACTAGAAAGCTAGATCTTCCTTAAATAAAATTGGCAAAGGAAGGATCCGAGACCTTACTGGTGATGTCCGCCTTCCCGAAGTGGATCATCTCGGATAAGCAACTATCAGCCCCTTCCCGAAGTGGATCATCTCAGATAAGTGACTGCCAGCCCCTTCTTAGAATGCGCATCAGCTGCTCCAGCATGTTCCTCCTGCTTATAATCAAAGCTTCAACTTGAAAATCAAGGGGCATGTTTTTATTCTCCTTCATCATGATGAAAGAATTGGGAGCACGGTACACTGCAATGCAAACAGAGAACAAATTAGCATCAAATAAAAAAAAGGAGGCACAAAATGCTGAGACAAAGCTTTATTCTTTGGGCGAAGCTATCCAGTTGTGCCTTCAAGGTGAATTTCAGCTAAGCAGGAGATGGCCTCGCTTGCGCAGTAATATTAGACTAACTTAGCATAAGCCAAGTCTTAGCCCGCCTAAGGTAGATAGGTTGGAGAAGCCTCAAAAAGGATCAAGTCCTACCCTCGCCTATACGGCTAGGCCAGACTGGCCCGGAAGGGCGCTATCTTGACTCCACCTATATGGCAAGACTGGCTCAACCTTGAAGAGGCCAAGTCTCAAACCTTGCCTATATGGAATTGATCAGTCACATATTTGCATATACATTGTCACCTTACCATACTTTTTAGCTAATAAATCCTATTAACAAGTCTTTTTCTTCTTTGTTTAATGTAGACCCAATTGCTAAAAGAAAGGAATGAGAAACGAGCCCAAAAGCCCACCAAATTCTGATTTAATTCAGAATAAATTCGAAATCAAGGAATCAGGGCAAAATCTTAGCATATCAGAGAGGTTGAAAATCGGTTGAAAAGAATCCTCTCAATCAAACGGTTGAAGCCAACAATCGAAGGCTGTTTTGTTAAATCCTGGAGCAGAAATGAGAAAATCAGAAGAAGATACAGGAGAATCACCAAACCAGCAGAGCCAGCGAACTGGGTGTGGCCAACTGGCCACACCAGGGCCGTGGAAACGCAGCCCTAGCCGCGTTTCCGCGGCCGTTTGGTGTCAGTTGGGGGAGCGTTTGCTTCCCCAATCTTCCCGGGATCCCCCCTATGGTTTTCCCTATAAATACCAGTTTCAACAGGGCAAAAAGGAGCGAAGACTAGGATTAGAATTTTGTTTATACTTTTAGGATTTAGGCTCTCTGTTAGATAGTAAAAGTTATATTTATTTTGCATTTTGTAGTCCAGTACAAATACTTGTGAGAGAGAAGAATTGAGTGCTAGTACTTGAAGATTAAAGTGACATCAATATAAGAATCGAGCCACATTTTCTTCCACTCATATTACGGTATGTCTTGCGTTATTATTTGCCTTCTTCTTTGTTTTCCATGAGTAGCTAAATTGATTTTTCTGGGCTCACTATTGTAACTCTCTTCAGTTCTTCTTCTCTTCTGGTTTTAATGAAAAAGACCCAATGAATCATTTGCATGCTTTACTTAAAGCATTTCTTCTTGAAAGTGTTCTTGAAGGCACATGAGGATGGGTTGAATTTTTAAACTCTTACTTCTTTTATGAACGTTTCTTGAATTGTTTTTACTTCATACTTGCTTCTTCGCGCTTGATGATTTAACATTCGATTCGAAACGATTTTTCAAAGAAAAGAGTGAACTCTTCCAACCATCTTATGTGCTTTACTTCAAACTTTCTAAAGTCAACTTTAAGTTTTGCCTATGATCAATTTGAGGTACTTAGGATTTCAATAGAAGAATAAACTATTGAGTAGTGAGATAGTGAGCCCAGATTTTCTTCCTTATTATAATCAACAAAATAATTTTTGAGCTTTTTAAATCACCTTCTCCAAAGCCTTCTCTAAAGTTACAATTTTTCTTTTAATCATCTCCTTCTTTCCATTCTCTTTTCAATTAAAAAACGAACACAATTCTTTGTTATTAAACGAATCACCGAAAAGCTTTCATCGCATTCCTCTTCGTGGACACGACCCGTTAGCCACAAGCTACACGGTAAAATCTTAACTATTTGATTGTTCTTTCACTTTAGCAATTAATTTTTGGCGTCGTTGCGGGGGAGAGAACGGTGTATTTGTTTTTTAACAAGTTTTGTGTGTTATTTCAGGGACTTGAAGATTCAAATATAGCATTCAAGCTTTGCAAGAGAAGACTTGCGAATTCTGTGCCCTACTCTCGAAAGTAGAAAACAGAATTTCAAGAAATTGCGTTGCAAAAGTTGAAGATTTTGTTGGACTACTAAAACTTTTTTGCAGGATATATTGCTCGCAAAAAAAATTAAGTTTTTGTACGTTATAATCTTGCTATATCTATTATCCACCATCCATGTTTTAATCCAACAGTAATTGAGTGATTGTTAATTGCTTAAAAAACGTTTAGACTTGCATTCAAGGCATTTGTCTAATTACGTTTACTTTACAATTACTATTAAAGAGAGCTGGAGACAAGGTACGTATGCATAGCATATAGTTTAGGAAACATTCTTGGGTGATATTGCTTTTGAATGCTACTTTTTTATATCTTGCACACTTTGCAAAATTAACTCTAAGGGCAAAACCTAATTCAAGATAAGGTGGGGAAGTCATTACCCTTTCTTAGCCTACAAACTATCTCCAAGCACGCACAACCTAAGCCTCAGTAAAATCTGATAGACGTTGGCCTTAGGGACATCTCGAACTCACTAGGAGATTATCCTAAGGGGGAAGGTATTGGAAATTGACTCCTACCAAATCAGTGTCTAGGAAGGGGATTGAGGGCCGAAAGCCCAAAGATTGGTGGTTAGTTAATTAAGGAACGACTTTGACGGATAACCTCCCACCAATCTTGCCCTGATCTGGCTGATTAGCTTGTGGTCAAAGTCTACATTATACCTCTTGTGGACAATCAACCAGTTAGGAGTTGTCTACGTCGAGGTTACCTTATATTAGGCTTGGTTGATTACTATTGTTGACTGTTGGTAAACTTGTTTGTGATTGTGATTGTGTTTGTGTATGCAAGTGATTTGTCACATACATTGCATTTATATGTCACTTTACCACACTTGTTAGCTGATAAATTCTATTAATAAGTTGTGTTTTTCTTTGCTAAATGTAGGCCCAAGTGCTTAAAGGAAGAAAGAGAAACAAGCCCAAAAGCCCACAAAATTCTGAATTAATTCAGAATAAATTCGAAATGAAGTAATCTAAGCTAAATCTTGGCATATCAAGAGGTTGAGAAAAATCCTCCTGAATCGAGCGATTGAAGCCAGAAAATCAGAAGCTGTTTCGTCAACGGTTGAAGCAGAAACAAGAAAACCAGCAGGAGATGCGAGATACCCTTCAAACAGGAGCATCCCCCCCTTTAGTGTGGCTACGTGGCCACACCAAGGCCGCGGAAACGCGGCCCAAGCCGCGTTTCCGCGGCCAAGTAACATTTGTTGAGGGAGCGTTTGCTCCCCAATCTTCCCGGGATTCGCCTCCTTTGGTTTTTGGCTATAAATACCTCTTTCAGTAGAGAAAAATGCAGCGAAGAATAGGATTAAGTTTTGCATTTATTTTCTTAGGATCTAGGCTTGTTGTTAGCTAGAACAAAAGTTGTAATTCTGTTGTTTTACTTTGTAGTTCTGTATTAAAGTTTGTGAGAGAGAGGACTGAGGGCTTGTACTTGAAGATTGAAGTGACAGCAATACAAAAGTCAAGCAAGTTTTCTTCCAATTGCAGTACGGTATGGGTTGCTTTATGTCTTTGTTTTCTTCTTCGTTTTCCATGAATAACTAAACATTTTCTCTGGACTTGCTATCGAACTCTCTCGTTCTTCTTCTCTTCTGTTTTTAAAAGAAAAAGACCCGATGACTCATATGAATGCCTCACTTAAAAGCCTTTCTTTTTGAAAGTGTTCTTGAAGGCACATGAGGATGGGTTTGGATAGTTGAATTCATAACTCTTTCATGAACATCTCTCGAATCATTTTTAATTCATTCTTGCTTCTTCGCGCTTGCTGTTTTAACATTCGATTCTACGATTTCTTGAAGAAAAAAGACTCAACTCTTCTAACATCTTATGTGCTTTGCTTAAAGCTTTCTAAAAGACAACTCTAAGTTTTGCAAATGATCATTTGAAGGACTTAACTTTTTAAGAGAAAGATGAACAACTGAGTAGTGAGATAGTGAGCCTAGACTTTCTTTATTATTACAAACAACAAAACCATTTTCAAGTTTTCTAAATCACCTTCTCCAAAACCTTTTCTGAAAGTTGCAATTTTTCTTTCATTCATCTCTTTCTTTCCATTCTCTTTTTCCTAAAAAACAAACACAATTCTTTGTTTCTAAGCAATTCACCGAAACGCTTCTATTGCATCCCTCCTTGTGGACACGACCCGTTAGCCACAAGCTACACGGTAAACTTTTAAACTCTTGATTGTTCTTTATTTTAGCAATCAATTTTTGGCGCCGTTGCCGGGGAGGGAACGGTGTAGTTGTTTTAACAAGTTTTGTGTGTTGTTTCAGGGACTTGAAGATCAAGATCTAGCATTCAAGCTTTGCCAAGAAGACTTGTAAATTCTGTGCCCTACTCTCGAAAGTAGGAAACAAAATTTCAAGAAATTGCTTTGTAAAATCTGAAAAAATTCATTAGACTACTAAAAACTTTGTTTGCAGGACATATTGCTCGCAAAAATTTCAGTTTTTATATTCATATTTGTGCTATTTTTGCCATCCAACAAGTTCCTTCCTATGCTAAGTTTCTTAAAGACATGTGCACCAAGAAGAGAAAGACTAATGTTCCAAAGAAGGTCTTCTTAGCCACTAATATTAGTGAGCTATTTTCGGGTCCTATCCCTTTCAAGTACAAAGATCCAGGTAGTCCCACCATTGCCTGCACAATAGGACAAGCCGAGATTAGTCGTGCACTTCTTGACTTGGGGGCAAGTATCAACTTGCTTCCATTCTCTGTTTATCAACAACTCGGGTTGGGTGACCTTAGTCCAACTCGTGTCACCATCCAACTGGCTGATCGTTCTGTTAAAATTCCAAAAGGGGAAATTAATGATGTCCTGATTTGGGTAGGAGAGTTCATAAACCCTGTCGATTTCATAGTTCTGGAGACACAACCTGTGTCCAACTCCAATCGTAGGGCTCAAACTCCTGTCATCCTACGTCGACCATTCCTTACTACTGCTAATGCCATCATCAATTGTAGGAATGGATCTATGAGGTTAACCTTTGGAGACATGACTAGAGAAGTCAATGTCTTCAATCTAGGAAAACAACCCGCGATATCGAGGACCAAACATTTGAAGTCAACCTAATTGAGAACTTGGCAAGTGAACACGGGGAAGAATTGGAATCAGAAGTGGAGATTGACTTCGAGTTAGAGTCTGATGACTTTAATCTTGATCAGGTTGTAGATTCTGCTGTGAATTGGGCCTCAAACCCCATTTCACCAACAATGGAGCCAACAGATTTGACTAGTCCTTCTAGTGAGCCTTCCTCTTCCTTAGAATTGAAAGCCCTACCTGCACATCTCAAGTACGCCTATCTAGGCGAACAAGAGACCTTTCCCGTCATCATTGCCTCCCATTTAAATGACGGGGAAGAAGAAGATTTAAAAGCTATTCTAAGAAAACATAGGGAAGCCAGTGGGTAGACTATGACTGATATCAAGGAATTAAGTCCAACCATCGTTCAACATCGCATTCACCTCAATGAAGACGCCACACCCAAAAGAGACCTACAGCGTAGGTTAAACCCTATAATGCAAGAGGCTGTTCATACTGAAATCATAAAGCTCTTAGACAATGAGATAATTTATCCCATTTCTGATAGCCAATGGGTCAGTTCTGTCTACGCGGTCCCAAAGAAATCTGGTTTCACCGTAGTGGAAAGCGAGAACAAAGAGTTGGTTCAAACTCGACTTCCCACGAAGATTCGAGTTTGCATTGACTATAGGAAACTGAATGCTGCAACTCGTAAGGACCATTTTCCACTTCCCTTCATTGATCAAATGCTTGAAGGTTTGGCGGGTCACGAGTATTACTGTTTCTTGGACGATTACTCGGGTTATAACCAGATCCCTATCGCTCCTGAGGACCAAGAAACGACTACGTTCACATGTCCATTTGGGACATTTGCTTATCGTCGAATGCCCTTCGGCTTATGCAATGCCCCAGCAACGTTTCAACGTTGCATGTTGAGTCTTTTCTCAGATATGGTAGAAGGCTTCTTAGAAATCTTCATGGATGATTTCTCCATCTACGGAGATTCATTCACTCAATGTCTCCACCATCTTGAACTCGTCCTCCAACGTTGTGTTGAGAAGAATTTGACACGGAACTGGGAGAAATGCCACTTCATGGTAAAACATGAAATTGTCTTGGGTCATGAAATCTCAAGAAAGGAATTGAAGTGGATAGAGCCAAAATCGAGGTTATTGCTAAGCTTCCCATGACCAAATGCGTTAAGGACATTAGATCCTTCTTAGGACACGCTGGTTTTTACCGACGATTTATCAAGGATTTTAGCAAAATTGCTAGGCCCTTGACTAATCTGTTAGCTAAGGATGTGTCCTTCACTTTCGATACTGAATGCATAAATTCTTGGGAGAAGCTTAAGAGAGAGCTTATTTCTGCACCAATCATATCTGCACCGGATTGGTCTAAGCCGTTTGAGATCATATGCGATACTTCTGATTTTGCCATAGGCGCTGTCCTAAGACAACGCATTGATAACAAGCAGCATGTGATCTACTACTCTAGTAGGACTCTAAACGATGCTCAAATGAACTACACTACGACTGAGAAGGAATTTGACAGTAGTGTTTGCCTTAGAGAAGTTTCGTCCCTACCTACTAAGGTCCAAAACCACCATTTTCACCGATCATTCTACGCTTAGGTACCTCATGATGAAGAAGGATGCCAAGGCTCGACTCATTCGTTGGATCCTCCTTCTTCAAGAATTCGATCTTGAGATTCGAGATAAGAAAGGCGTAGAAAATGTCGTTGCTGACCACCTCTCACGATCCCTAATTCTCCATGCAACGAATCACCCATCAATGAGGATTTTCCTGATGAACATCTCTTAACTATCTCTAGGGAACCTTGGTTTGCTGATATAGTGAATTACTTAGTCACAAACCAAACTCCGTCTCATTGGTCCAAAACGATGTGCACGGGTTCTTGTCCCAAGTCCGGTATTTCTTTTGGGAGGAACCGTATCTTTTCAAGTACTGTTCTGACCAAATTATTAGGAGATGCATTCCCGATGAGGAGGTTAAGAGTGTTTTATCCTTCTGTCACGAACTTGCATGCGGTGGACACTTTGGTCCCCGCAAGACTGCTGAAAAGGTGCTACAAAGTGGGTTTTATTGGCCCACTCTGTTCAAGGATGCTTATGAATTTTGCAAGACGTGCCCTAGATGCCAAATGGTAGGAAGGATCTCACACCGAAATATGATGCCCCTCAACCCAATTCTAGAAATAGAACTCTTTGATGTTTGGGGCATTGACTTTATGGGTCCATTTCCTAATTCATTTGGGAACCAATACATATTGGTTGCTGTGGATTACGTGTCCAAGTGGGTGGAAGCCATTCCTTGTAAAACTAATGATAACAAAGTTGTCATAAAGTTTTTGAAAGAGAACATTTTTTCCCGTTTCGGAACCCCTCGTGCTATCATCAATGATAATGGCACTCACTTTTGCAATAGATCTTTTGAAGCCTTATGCGAAAGTATGCCATAACTCACAAGTTGTCCACACCTTATCATCCTCAAACCAGTGGGCAAGTTGAGGTTTCAAATAGACAAGTCAAGCTTATATTGGAGAAAACCGTGAACCAAAACCGGAAGGATTGGTCCATCAAACTTGTAGATGCTCTATGGCCTACAGGACCGCCTTCAAGACGAGTCTAGGAATGTCTCCTATAGGTTAGTCTATGGCAAACCTTGTCACTTGCCCATTGAGTTAGAGCACCGAGCCTTATGGGCAATCAAGCAATTAAATTTCGACTTGACTAAGGCCGGTGACCTTCGGAAATTACAAATTTCGAATTGGAGGAGTTGAGAAATGAAGCCTATGAAAATTCTAGGATCACTAAAGAGAGAGTCAAGATTTTCCATGACAAGAACATCGTAAGAAAAACCTTTGTCCCCAGACAAAAAGTCTTACTCTATAATTCTAGGCTTCATCTTTTTTCAGGAAAATTAAAATCGAGATGGACTGGGCCATTCGTTGTAAAAACCGTGTTTCCACACGGTGTAGTTGAGATCAGTGACCCCAAGAATGAAAATGACTTTAAGGTAAATGGTCAACGCCTTAAACCTTTCTTGGAATCGGTGCCGGTAGATGAAACGGTAATGGGTCTTTTTGACCCAGTGTCTCGGTAACTTTCCTCCTTTTCATTTTATTTCATGCACTTATACATTTTTTTCATACATTGGGGACAATGCATGAGATAAGTGTGGGGGAGGGTTCTAACATGACTGATATAAAGATAAAAAAAATGAATATATATAAAAAAAACTTTTTTTTTTGAAAAGGGTAGACAGTATTTTGATATATTTTTTGTAAGAATTTAAGTCAATTTTAAGGAATAGGAGAATCGTAATTAGGATTTCTTACACTTGGTCAAACTAAGATGACTTGTTTGATTTTTAGGGTCAGGAAGAAAATTTGTGAAAGTAATTTAGTCTTGATATTTACCTTGATGACATATGCACACAAAATACACTTACACACTTAGGGTTTAAAAACAGAGACTCTTATGCCTTATTAAAAAAAAACAAGTCTAATTATTGATTAGCTAGGTGCTTTGGCTTAAGCAAGCCTTAGTATTTATGCAAAAGATAATTAGATGAGTTTGAAAAAAAAATTGTGTATCCTCTGATTAAGCTGGGTATTTATGCCTATGAAGCATAAGTATTCACGCCTAAAAGGGGTACATCGTATAAATAAAAATCTTGGTTTCGTGGCCTTATCTGCTCGAGTGTGTTTAAGTCCTTAGGGGTGTTTTCTCATCTGGTGCCCTAAAACTGTCCGGTTTGGGTGTCACCGACTGAATGCTCGTTACATGGGCAGATTAGAAAACCTAATGAAATTGAGGAATAAATTTCACCAAAAATAAATAAATATAAGGCATAGGAGTTAATGTTGAAGAACCCTTAGTAAACTTCACAATCACGATGGTGCATACGACTCAGGGTAAATTAATAGACTAGATGAGAAGTACAATTTGACTCCATACTTTAATTGATGACATGTTTTTGAATAGAGACTAAGTTTAGGAATGATAATTTGATATTCCTATAACTTATAGATTACTTAAACTCTCACAAATATACTTCAAATATTTTCTCCTTCCAAAAAAAAAATGCTTTTTGAAAATACTAACTTTTTTCTCTTTCTTTTTGGATTTTGTGGGTGTAATCCGCTGAAAACCCTCATGAGATAAAACTCGTCCTCTAGGGGTAACCTAGAGGTTTAACGGCTTATTGCATATGCTCAGTGCAATCGAGTGACCTGCGAAAGTGGTCTAATAATTGATTCGAGTTAGTCTGATATTTTGCTCGAGGGCGAGCAAAAGATAAGTGTAGGGGTGTGATTTGTCACATACATTGCATTATATTGTCACTTTACCACACTTGTTAGCTGATAAATTCTATTAATAAGTTGTGTTTTTCTTTGCTAAATGTAGGCCCAAGTGCTTAAAGGAAGAAAGGAGAAACAAGCCCAAAAGCCCACCAAATTCTGAATTAATTTAGAATAAATTCGAAATGAAGAAATCTGGGCTAAATCTTGGCATATCATGAAGTTGAGAAAAATCTTCCCTGAATCGAGTGATTGAAGCTTGAAAATCAGAAGCTGTTTCGTCAACGGTTGAAGCAGAAATAAGAAAACAGCAGGAGATGCGAGATACCCTTCAAACCAGGAGCCTCCCCCCTTTGGTGTGGCCACGTGGCCACACCAGGCGAAAACGCGGCCCAAGTCGCGTTTCCGCGGCCAAGTAACATCTGTTGGGGGAGCGTTTGCTCCCCCAATCTTCCCGGGATTCGCCTCCTTTGGTTTTTGGCTATAAATACCTCTTTCAGCAGAGAAAAATGCAGCGAAGACTAGGATTAAGTTTTGCATTTATTTTCTTAGGATTTAGGCTTGTTGTTAGCTAGAACAAAAGTTGTAATTCTGTTGTTTACTTTGTAGTTTAGTATTAAAGTTTGTGAGAGAGAGGACTGAGAGCTTGTATTTGAAGATGAAGTGACAGCAATACAAAAGTCAAGCAAGTTTTCTTCCAATTGCAGTACGGTATGGGTTGCTTTATGTCTTTATTTTCTTCTTCGTTTTCCATGAATAACTAATAATTTTCTCTGGGCTTGCTATCGAACTCTCTCGTTCTTCTTCTCTTCTGTTTTTAAAGAAAAAGACCCGATGACTCATATGAATGCCTCACTTAAAAGCCTTTCTTTTTTAAAGTGTTCTTGAAGGCACACGAGGATGGGTTTGGATAGTTGAATTATAACTCTTCCATGAACATCTCTCGAATCATTTTTAATCCATTCTTGCTTCTTCGCGCTTGCTGTTTTAACATTCGATTCTACGATTTCTTGAAGAAAAAATACTCAACTCTTCTAACATTTTATGTGCTTTGCTTAAAGCTTTCTAAAAGACAACTCTAAGTTTTGCAAATGATCATTTGAAGGACTTAGCTTTTTAAGAGAAGGATGAACAACTGAGTAGTGAGATAGTGAGCCCAGACTTTCTTTATTATTACAAACAACAAAACCATTTTCAAGTTTTCTAAATCACCTTCTCCAAAACCTTTTCTAAAAGTTGCAATTTTTCTTTCATTCATCTCTTTCTTTCCATTCTCTTTTTCCTAAAAAACGAACACAATTCTTTGTTTCTAAGCAATTCACCGAAACGCTTCTATCGCACCCTCCTCGTGGACACGACCCGTTAGCCACAAGCTACACGGTAAACTTTTAAACTCTTGATTGTTCTTTATTTTAGCAATCAGCAAGTGTGGTCAAGAGACCCTAATTCATCTAGGTTGACTAGAAACACATCACCACCCAAGTTTGAACCAAAACCAGATCCGGTAATGGCTCAATCAACATCATTGCAGGATAGGTTCTACTCCATTAAAACCTCACTTCCATCTTGCATTCTACTGCCATCGGTATGTGAATACAATTTGAGCTCAAGCCTCAATTCATCAACACACTCCCAAGTTTCGTGGCTTAAAGTCCGAAGATGCTTACTTCTTCATAAGAGAATTTGAGAAAGTATGTCTAATAATGAAAATCTCACACCTTGTAGACGATGCTATTAGGTTGAGATTTGTCCCTTTCGCACTTAAGGACCTAACAAAGAAGTGGCTTTACAGTTTAGCGGCCGGTTCTATCACATCTATGGATGGTTTCATCAAGGTCTTCTTGAAGAAATTCTATCCAATTCATAAGACCGCTCTCATTAGGAAGACAATCATGCAATTCAAGCAAGAACCGAGTGAACCATTCTGGAGGTACTTTGAATGCTTTAAAGACCTCCTTGTCCAATGTCCACATCATGGAATAGAGAAATAGCGACAATGCCAAATTCTTTATGACGGTTTAGACTATTCTACCAAAACCCTCTTAGAAAGTATGTGCCAAGGGGATTCTTGCAGAAGGATGAAAATGAAGAATGGGATTTGTATGAAAATCTAGCTGAAAAGACCATCCAATGGGAACCTACTAGTGAGACCTCTAGGAATCCAAACTCCATCTCTTCAAAAGGAGGTCTCCATTCTATCAAATCATCCATAGCTAATGAGGCTAAGTTAGCTAACCTAGCTAGAAGACTGGAAGCTCTAGAAACGAAGGAACTAAGTCCAGTCAATCAAGTCAGCCCAAACTAATTTCCAAACTCGAGCTGTACTTAATGCCAAGCCATGAATCATGTGTTCGAGGAGTGCCCTGTGTTCAGGCTCAGCAACAATACCATGAACCGATGAATGCGGCCTTTTTAGGCCAAACAATAATCCTTACGCATCAACGTACAATCCTGGCTGAAGAAATCACCCTAATTTCTCATGGAGCCAAAATAACAATGACCATTCACGATCAAATCATGCTAGCCACTTCCATTATGCAAATAATTCTTCCAATCATCAACCCAACTTTTCCAATTTTCATAATAATTCTCCAACCATCCACCTAACTTCTCAAACTATCAGCAGAACTTTTCAAACCAAGCTCCACAATCCTCCTTCCAGAATCCCTCAATAGAAAAGAGAATGATTGACTTTGAAAGAAACACTGAAAGATACATGAAAAATCAAGATTCTCTCATGCAAACTATACAGAGGTTAGAGGTCTAAATTAGCTAACTAGCCACTCCACAGAATGAGAGACAGAAGGGTACCCTTCCTAGTCAGCCAATAACCAATTCGAGGAATTCTCAACAAGCTCATTTGGCTGAGGATAATTCATTAAATCAATGTAATGCAGTCATACATTGAGGTCAGGAAAGAGAGTTGATAATCAAGTGTCAACGCCAACCAATCCCATTCAGCACAACCACAATCAAGCATCCACCTCATCTAATCAAATCCTTCCAATTTTGACGAATCTGAAAAAGATCAGTCAACAGTCAGGTGCACCATCCTATAGTACTATTTCCTAATAGGCTGAAAAACAACAAGCAAAATCCACACATGGACAAGATAATTGAGATATTTAATCAAGTGAAGATAATGTGCCACTTCTTGATGCCATCCAATAAGTCCCTTCCTATGCTAAGTTTCTTAAGGACATGTGCACTAAGAAGAGAAAGACTAATGTACCAAAAAAGATCTTCTTAGCCACTAACATTAGTAAGCTACTATCGGGTCCGATCCCTAACAAGTACAAGGATCCAAGTAGTCCCACCATTGCTGCACAATAGGACAAGCCGAGATTAGTCGTGCACTTCTTGACTTGGGGGCAAGTATCAACTTGCTTACATTCTCAGTTTATCAACAACTCGGGTTGGGCGATCTTAGTCCAACTCGAGTCACCATCCAACTGGCTGACGTTCAGTAAAAGTTCCAAAGGAAGATTAATGATGTCCTAATTCTGGTAGGGGAGTTTTATTTATCCTGTCGATTTCATAGTTCTGGAGACACAACCGTGTCCAACCCCAATCATAGGGCTAAACTCCTGTTATCCTAGGGGACCATTCCTTGCTACTGCCAATGCCTCATCAATTGTAGGAATGGGTCTATGAGGTTAACCTTTGGGGACGTGACTAGAGAAGTCAATGTCTTCAATCTAGGAAAACAACCCTGTGATCTTGAGGACCAAACATTGAAATCAACTAATTGAGAACTTAACAAGTGAACATAGGGAAGAATTGAAACTAGAAACTGAGTGTGACTTCGGGTTAGAGTCTGACGACTTTAATCTTGATCAGGTTGTAGTTTTGATGTGAATTGGGCCTCGAACCCTATTTCACCAATAATGGAGCCAACAAATTTGACTAGTCCTTCCAACCAACCTTCCTCTTCCTTAGAATGAAAGCTTTACCTGCCCATCTCAAGTACGTCTATCTAGGCGAACAAGAGACCTTTCCTGTCATCATTACCTCACATTTAAATGACGGGAAAGAAGAAGATATTAAAGCATTCTAAGAAAACATAGGGAAGCATTGGTTGGACTATGACCGATATAAAGGATTAAGTTCGACCATCATTCAACATCGCATTCATCTCAATGAAGACGCCACACCTAAAAGAGACCCGCAGCGTAGGTTAAACCTTATAATGCAAGAAGTTGTTCATGCTGAAATTGTCAAACTCTTAGACAATGGGATAATTTATCCCATTTCTGATAGCCAATGGGTTAGTCCTGTCCACGCGGTTCCAAAGAAATCAGTTTCACCGTAGTGAAAAACGAGAATAAAGAGTTGGTCCAACTCGACTTCCCACGAAGATCCGAGTTTGCATCGACTATAGGAAGCTTAATGCAGCAACACGTAAGGACCATTT
Source organism: Agave tequilana (assembly GCA_038442645.1). Lineage (NCBI taxonomy): Eukaryota > Viridiplantae > Streptophyta > Magnoliopsida > Asparagales > Asparagaceae > Agave > Agave tequilana. The sequence continues at coordinate 106,605 of JAVJIF010010905.1, read as the reverse complement.
TCACTTCCTTCATTGATCAAATGCTTGAACGTTTGGCGGGTCACGAGTATACTGTTTCTTGGATTGTTACTCGGGGTATAACCAGAACCCTATTGCTCCTGAGGACCAAGAAAAGACTACGTTTACATGTCCATTTGGGACATTTGCTTATCGTCGAATGCCTTTCGGCTTATGCAATGCCCCAGCAACGTTTCAACGTTGCATGTTGAGTCTTTTCTCTGATATGGTAGAACGATTCTTAGAGATCTTTATGGATGATTTCTCATCTACGGAGATTCATTCACTCAATGTCTCCACCATTTAGAACTTATCTCCAACGTTTTGCTGAGAAAAATCTGACACTGAACTGGGAGAAATGCCACTTCATGGTAAAACATGAAATTGTCTTGGGTCATGAAATCTCCAAGAAAGGAATTGAAGTGGACAGAGCTAAAATTGAGGTTATTGCTAAGCTTCCCATGCCCAAATGCGTTAAGGACATTAAATCCTTCTTAGGACACACTGGTTTCTACCGAAGATCATCAAGGATTTTAGCAAAATTGTTAGGCCCTTGACTAATCTGTTAGCTAAGGATGTGTCCTTCACTTTTGATGCTGAATGCATAAATTCTTGGAGAAGCTTAAGAGAGAGCTTATTTCTGCACCAATCATATCTGCACCGGATTGTCTAAGCCATTCGAAATCATGTGTGATGCTTCCGATTTTGCCATAAGCGCTGTCCTAGGACAACGCACTGATAACAAGCAACATGTGATTTACTACTCTAGTAGGACTCTCAACGATGCTCAGTTGAACTACACTACGACTGAGAAGGAATTCTTGGCAGTAGTATTTGCCTTAGAGAAATTCGTCCCTACCTACTAGGGTCCAAAACCACCATTTTCACCGATCATTCTGCGCTTAGGTACCTCATGATGAAGAAGGATGCCAAGGCCTGACTCATTCGTTGGATCCTCCTTCTTCATGAATTCGATCTTGAGATTCGAGATAAAAAAAGGCGTAGAAAATATCGTTGCTGACCATCTCTCGCGGATCCCTAATTCTCCATGCAACAAATTACCCATAAATGAGGATTTTCCTGATGAAAATCTCTTAGCTATCTCTAGGGAACCTTGGTTTGCTGATATAGTGAATCACTTAGTTACAAACCAAACTCAATCTCATTGGTCAAAAACGATATATACCGGTTCTTATCCCAAGTCCGGTATTTTTTTGGGAGGAACCGTATCTTTCAAGTACTGTTCTGACCAAATTATTAGGAGATGCAATCCCGATGAGGAGGTAAAAGTGTTCTATCTTTTTGTCACGAACTTGCATGCGGTGGATACTTCAGTCCCCCAAGACTGCTGAAAAAGTGCTATAAAGCGGGTTCTATTGGCCACTTTATTCAAGGATGCTTATGAATTTTGCAAGACGTGCCCTAGATGCCAAATGGTATGAAGGATCTCAAAACGAAATATGATGCCCCTCAACCCAATTCTAGAAATAGAACTGTTTAATGTTTGGGGCATCGACTTTATGCGTCCATTTCCTAATTATTTGGAAACCAATACATTTTGGTTGCTGTGGATTATGTGTCCAAGTGGGTAGAAGCCATTCCTTATAAAACTAATGATAACAATGTTGTCATAAAGTTTTTGAAAGAGAATATTTTTTCACGCTTCGGAACCCCTCGTGCTATCATCAGTGATAATGGCACTCACTTTTACAATAGATCTTTTGAAGCTCTTATGCGAAAGTATGCCATAACTCACAAGTTGTCCACACCTTATCATCCTCAAACCAGTGGGCAAGTTGAGGTTTCTAATAGACAAGTCAAGCTTATCTTGGAGAAAACTGTGAACCAAAACCGGAAAGATGGTCCATCAAACTTGTAGATGCCCTATAGCCTACAGGACCGCTTTCAAGACGATTCTAGGAATGTCTCCTTATAGGTTAGTCTATGGCAAACCTTGTCACTTGCCCATTGAGTTAGAACACAGAGCCTTATGGGCAATCAAGCAGTTGAATTTCGACTTGACTAAGGCTGGTGACCATCGAAAATTACAAATTTCCGAATTAGACGAATTGAGAAATGAGGCCTATGAAAATGCTAGGATCACTAAAGATACAGTCAAGATTTTTCATGATAAACACATCATAAGAAAAACCTTTGTCCCTGGACAAAAAGTCTTACTCTATAATTCTAGGCTTTATCTTTTTCCAGGAAAATTGAAATCAAGATGGACTGGGCCATTCGTTGTAAAAATCGTGTTTCCACACGGTGCAGTTGAGATCAGTGACACCAAGAATGGAAATGACTTTAAGGTAAATGGTCAACACCTTAAACCTTTCTTGAAATCGGTGCCGGTAAATGAAACGGCTATGGGTCTTTTTGACCTAGTGTATCGGTAACTTTCCTCTTTTCCATTTTATTTCATGCATCTATACATTTCTTTCATACATTGAGGACAATGCATGAGATAAGTGTAGGGGAGGGTTCTAACATAACTGATATAAAAAAATGAAAAAATATATATATAAACTTTTTGAAAGGTTAAAACAATATTTTTATATATTTTTGTAAGAAATTAAGTCAATTTTAAGGAATAGGAAAATCATAATTAGGATTTCTTATACTTGGTCAAAGTCAGATAACTTGTTTGATGTTTAGGGTTAGGAAGAAAATTTGTGAAAGTAATTTAGTCTTGATATTTACCTTGATGAAATATGCATACTAAATACACTTACACACTTAGGGTTTAAAAACAGAGACTTTATCCCTTATAAAAAAATATTATGAAAAAGAAAAAAATATAAACAAATCTAATTATTGATTAGCTAGGTGCTTTGGCCTAAGCAAGTCTTAGTATTTATGCAAAAGATAATTAGATAAGTTTAAAATATATATATATATAAATCCTCTGATTAAGCTGGGTATTTATGCCTCATGAAGCATAAGTATTCACGCCTAAAAGGGGTATATTTTATAAATAAAAATCTTAGTTTCGTGACCTTTCTGCTCGAGTATTTAAGTCCTTAGGGGTGTTTTCTCACCTGGTGCCCTAAAACTGTCCGGTTTGGGTGTCACCGACTAAAGGCTCGTTATATGGGCAGATTAGAAAACCTAATGAAATTGAGGAATAAATTCCACCAAAAATAAATAAGACATAGGAGTTAATGTTAAAAAGCCCTTAGTCAAACTTCACAGTCACGATGGTACATATGACTCAGGGTAAATTAATAGACTAGATGAGAGGTACAAATTGACTCCTTACTTTGATTGATGACATGTTTTTGAATAAAGACTGAGTTTCAAAATGAAAAATTTGATATTCCTATAACTTATAGAATACTTAAAGCCTTACAAATATACTTCAAATATTTTCTCCTTTAAAATGCTTCTCGAAAATACTAACTTTTTTCTCTTTCTTTATGGATTTTGTGGGTGCAATTCACTGAAAACCCTCAGGAGATAAAACTTATCCTCTAGGGGTAACCTAGAGGCTTAACGGCTTGTTGCACATGCTCAGTACAATCGAGTATAACCTGCGAAAGTGGTCTAATAATTGATTAGAATTAGTCTGATGTTTTGCTCAAGGGCGAGCAAAAGATAAGTGTGGGGGTGTGATCAGTCACATATTTTGCATATACATTATCACCTTACCATACTTTTTAGCTAATAAATCCTATTAACAAGTCTTTTCTTCTTTGTTTAATGTAGGCCCAATTGCTAAAAGAAAGGAATGAGAAACAAGCCCAAAAGCCTACCAAATTATGATTTAATTCAGAATAAATTTGAAATCAAGGAATCAGGGCAAAATTAGCATATCAGAGAGGTTGAAAACCGGTTGAAAATAATCCTCTCAAATCAAACGGTTGAAACAACAATCGAAGGCTGTTTCGTCAAATCCTGGAGCTGAAACGAGAAAACTAGAAGAAGATACAGAAGAATCACCAAAGCAGGAGAGCCAGCCAACTGGGTGTGACCAACTGGCGACACCAGGGCAGCGGAAACGCGGCCTAGCCGCGTTTTCGCTGCCGTTTGGTGTCAGTTCGGGGAGCGTTTGCTCCCCCAATCTTCCCGAGATCCCCCCTTTGGTTTTTTCCTATAAATATCAGTTTCAATAGGGCAAAAAGAAGCGAAGACTAGGATTAGAATTTTGATTATACTTTCAGGATTTAGGCTCTCTGTTAGATAGTAAAAGTTGTATTTTGTTTGCAATTTGTAGTCCAGTACAAATACTTGTGAGAGAGAAGAATTAAGTGCTTGTACTTAAAGATTGAAGTGACATTAATACAAGAATCGAGCAACATTTTCTTTCACTCATATTACGGTATGTCTTGCGCTATTTATTTGCCTTCTTCTTTATTTTCCATGAGTAGCTAAATCGATTTTTCTGGGCTCACTATTGTAACTCTCTCCAGTTCTTCTTCTCTTCTGGTTTTAATGAAAAAGACCCAATGATTCATTTGCATGCCTTACTTAAAACCTTTCTCCTTGAAAGTGTTCTTGAAGGCACATGAGGATGGGTTTGAATTTTTAAACTCTTACTTCTTTTATGAACGTTTCTTGAACTGTTTTTACTTCATACTTGCTTCTTCGTGATTGATGATTTAACATTCGATTCGAAACGATTTTTCAAAGAAAAGAGTGAACTCTTCCAACCATCTTATGTGCTTTACTTCAAACTTTCTAAAGTCAACTTTAAGTTTTGCCTATGATCAATTTGAGGCACTTAGGATTTCAATAAAAGAATAAACTGTTGAGCAGTGAGATAGTGAGCCCAGATTTTCTTTCTTATTATAATCAACAAAACAATTTTCGAGCTTTTTAAATCACCTTCTCCAAAGCCTTCTCTAAAGTTACAATTTCTCTTTTAATCATCTCCTTCTTTCCATTCTCTTTTCAATTAAAAAAAACGAACACAATTCTTTGTTATTAAACGAATCACCGAAAAGCTTTTATCGCATTCCTCCTCGTGGACACGACTCGTTAGCCACAAGCTACACGGTAAATTCTTAACTCTTTGATTGTTCTTTCACTTTAGCAATCAGGAATTTCGCGTGGAAAGATCCTTTGCCTGATCAGGCAAGAATGCTAGCTTTGTCGAGAAGCTTGAAAATAGGACTGAAACTCTTCTCTGAAAGTCAGCCAAATACAGAGACCAAGAGAATTCAATTCCTAAGATAGCTGATAAAGCTAAGAAATTAAGGGAGATAAACTCTCTAAAGTCACTGGATGGCCGAGGCTCACCAATTCTTGATCAGGTAATAATCAGAGTGAGAGTCCCCACTACTTCAGGGACCTCAGTCTCCTTACTTGAGCAATAGGGAGGGATCATAAACAAACCTCCTAGAAAGAGAGGAGTATGTTTCTCTAAGAAGGACTATAAGAGTCCTATTTATAGGCCTCATGGCATGACTACGCCATTGCCACTTCAAGCTTGAGAGCGCGGGCGAAGTTAAAGCATTCAAATCAAAATGCTTGATCTTGAGAAAGAGAACAATCTCCCTTGGGAACGCGCACGAAGTTATTTTGAACTTCAGAGAAAGGGAGTAATCTCCCTCGTAAATGCAAGGGAAGTTATTTAAACCTTAAAAAAGGGAGCCATTCCTCTCGTAACTCGCAAAAACAGTTAATCTCGGGAACAGAACATCGCTCCATCACAGTGGGCGCGAGGTTAATGCTCGTATTCCAATTTGGTTTGAAACGAAGCTACTTCAGGAAGTCCAAAGGCGAAGCTACCCAGAAGCGCGAAGCTACACGAGAGCGGATCGTCAATTCCTCGGCGAATCTATTCCAACCCGAAAGTAGGGTTGAGGGCGAAGTTGAGCTCAACCTCCAAGGCGACGTTCACATTCACGTACCATCAATCGAAACAGTTCAAAGTATTTCAAAATTGGAATCATTCCAGATTCATGAAAACTTTGAAGGGGGTCTTGTTGACACTCGAAAAAGATAGAACTCCCGCATTCATCTTCAACCGGTCTGAACAACGTCTAACTTATTGACATCTACAAAAGATAAGTTAAAGACAAGCTGATGACCAGAGACAAGGTAGCAACATGGACATTACTAACCCAGTAAAGAAGATAGTAAGTCAAAGTTGCCTTTGAAGAAACCCAAGCAGGCCTAAGATGCTATACTTAGCCTAGTATAATCCCAAGATAAGCTTCATATAGCTCCACATGGAACTAACAGCTTCGCCTGAGCTTGGTTGGTAGCCTCGCTTTGAGGCTAAGTATTAGCTTTGCCTGAAGCTTTCCATTTGGCCCCGCCAAGGGCTGATTTGGGAGCTTCGCGCCAGGAGCCTTACACCCTAACTGAGTCATAACTCCGCTATGAGCTGAGTCTCAGCTTCGTACAAAGCTCTGAAGGTAACTTCGCCTAAAACTACGAGCTAAGTCTTAGCTTCGCATGAGCTAGCTTCGCATGATCTAGCTTTACCTAAGCTAGTTCCGCAGGATTCAGCTTCGCAGGATCCAGCTTCGCATGATCTAGCTCCGCATGTCTAGCTCTGCAATGGGCTATACTAGGTCATCAAATTGACCATTTCAAAATCCCACGAGGGATTAATGGGTGAACCCAACTAATTTAGTGGGATTAACGCCACTTTAAGTGGGCGGTTACACCCGCCCACTTCTTCTCACATTAAGTGGAGATAATTCAGCCATAACGGCAGGAGGACGTTCGTACAAGCCCTCTAGCTTCGCTAGAAGCTCTCAAAGAGCTTCGCGGCAAGGTCATTTGCGAGACTCACGCGAAGCTGACGGCTGATTCAGCCTCACTAAATTCAAAGGGACTATTACACTCCACATTGGCTATAAATAGGCCCCTTGCTAATTGTGGACGGGGGGGCACAAGGGAGACTGGCTACAAATTTTCAAAAGGAATTCTTAGCAAAAGGGGTTCTTCGACTCTCCTACTTCCAAATCTTAGATTTTCAGAACAAACGAGAAAGAAATCCTATCCGGAGGCAGCGTGATTGTCAGATCGATTGCATCATTAAAGGGATAAAGTGATCGCGTGCTGATTAGACTCCTATTGGCACATTTTTCTAGAAATCTCAGAGGAGATCTACTTATAATTTTCTTTTTTCTTTCTTTAAAATAATTTCTTGTAATTTCGCTCCTCGATCTCTTTTTATAAGTTTTCCCACCGAAGAGCAATTTTCAATGGAAAACAGTTAGAATAATATTTCTTTTTTAGTATTACACTTTTGATAATCAATAAAAATTGAGTTTTTTTCTCTTTCAATTACTCGTAGATTCAAGTTGTTATCTTTTACTTATGAACTCGAGTGCTTTTACTATCTGAAATTATCTTTCCGGGTTCGTTGGTGCTAGAATGAGATGTAGCCGGTGATGTTCGCTTCTTTATCGTTGTTAGCTTCTAGTCTGTGTCAAAACTAGCCAGTGAAAGAGAAAAGAAAAAAAGATTTTCTGATGCCTACAGAAATATCTTACTTAAATATGTCTCAAATCTCTGCATTGTGATATGATCCCTTAAAATCCTTCAAGTTAATTAAGATATTTCAAATCAACCCAAAAGCCTTTCTCTATTGACATAAACCCTTAACTTATAATATTTTCATTTTCGACGGCCACCAATTTGTTTGACCCATTTAGGGCTTATTTGGTACCGAATAGGTGTTGGGAAAAATTTTGTATGGGGCCCACAAATTAAGCTTTTGATGGAAAGCTTTCACACAGGCCTCACAAATTCAGTTTTCCCACTGGTTTCCTCTTCATTGTGGGAGAAAATCGGTGGAAACAAAAAATGTGGCCCGGGTGTGGGCCCCATGGGTTTCCTCTCCTCCCACAAAATAGTATCCGAGCACACTTTTGAATAAACCCCAGTGAGCCCCACGAAATAGTATTTCTGAGCCTCATTTTGGCCAAACAAACAACCCATTAGGTGTATCCTTGTGTTTTAGAGAGTACTTGAAACACTTTGGTATATCATAACATAAAGATCTTGAGATAAACATTCATTTTGTGGAAATATATATAATTGTTCCCAAAGAAAAATGGGTCTTGAAAGATATACTGTGGAGTTTTTTTCCCTTTTTTGAAGCAAAACGGTTGGATATAAGCCTTATTTTATGAAAAATACTTCAATGTTTCCCTCACATTTAAATTTAATACATTGTATTTTTCTTATATTTAATACTCTAAAGTTTTTAATACCTTGTAGAATTGTTTGACGTTTTTTCCTCTTTCTAAAATTCAATTACTCTTTTGATCTCTTTTTCTTTCTCAAACTTCATTTTCTGTCTACCAAACTCTAATTCTAATCAAGTAAAACTCATTCGTCCACCTTCTTCCTCCTCTTGACACTACATTTTCTTTCTTCACCATTACCGTTCTACTAATAATTTTCATCAACTTCTTCTTTTTTTCCTTTAATAAAGATTAATCTAAAAGAAAGATTATTTTGTCCTTAACCTCCATTAACACAATTACCTCCTATTTCTTAACCTTCTCCATAACTATTACACATTTTCTCTCCTCTTTTAATAACACAATACTTTCTGTTGGATACTCTTATCTTTAAATATCTTTATCTTATTATTAGATACCCTTATCTTTACATACCTTTATCTCATCTTATCTTACTACTCGTTTTTTTATCTATCTACTCTTTCTTGTATCTATAAATTGATATAATTGCTTTATGAATAAATATACTGATCTCTTCTCCAAATTATCATAGAATCAGAGCCTCTCAAATTTTTCTCTACTGATCGAAGTTCTCTCGGTGTTTTTGAGCCTGCGTTGGGTCACACTCACACAGCGTGTACCTCGCGTCATACCACTTTTGCCTTATACAATATTAGAGCTTTCCTCATCGTCATCTTGCACCCGCTTCAGCCAAGGCCGAGTCCTCACTGATCCTCTCGCATCTATCGATGTTGGGCCCGCCATCACCCGTCTTCCTCCTTCGCGAGATATTTCCAGTGCGACATCTTCCATCGAGATTTATCTTATCTCTACCATCGCGATTTTTGTCCCTCGTCCTCCAGTACTGCATCTGCTATCTTGCTGCACAATACACATAATCGAATTCTCGTGAGCCTTCCTACCTCTGTCTATTCATTTTACAGCATAATTCACGTAGTTGAGTTCTCGTGAACCCTTCTACCTCTGTCCTTTTTTATTATGCATGATTCATCGGTGATCGCCTCTGTCCTGCGTGGTTGATTCTACCCGCAATTATCTCTTTTGTTAACATTCAGTTCTCATCGTCGACATCCTCATCTAGTATGCATGCATCACTCATCGTTACCTCTACCCTATGCATCCGCTATGCCATCTCGTCCTAATTTTGATTACCAAGGCACAGACCTCTCATCAGTTTCGCATGATTTATCATGCAACGGTCCCAGTCTTAATCATTTCAATTACTATATCATAACCTTTACACTTAATTATTCAGATAATCTCTGAAAATTTCGGTAGCATCTCCTATATAATATGGAGTCTGCCCAGATACAATATATATTATTTCGGCCTACACCAGCCTACTTATAAAATTTTAAAAACTTAAATTTCAACAACTCAATACCATCAAATCTCCACTAATCAATATACTCGAGAGTACAACTCTCAGTCCACAGTTCCATATAATTAACTCAAATTCCAAATCAAGGTGAAAATAGACTAATTTATACATCCACTTACTCAAAGATCTAGTATCAAAATCAAGTTTATGGTCAATACTTACAACTACATCTTAAATCCACCTTTCAAGTCTTATCATGTACTAGTACACGCCTAAATACGTATAGGGTTTAATAAGTTATATCAACATACGAAAGAAAAATATTTCAAATCTTTAAAGCTGATCAACAAGTAAGTCTTTCAGCTTTCCATTCAGGCATTTTAGAGATTTACGCAGACCTAAAAGACATCAATCTGTGGTGGGGTGAGCTCAACAACTCAGTGAGTAAAGTCATTCAATCAAAGTTTACATTTAATACTATTATAAATCAAATTTGATGCAGCTGAATAATTTCAAGAATAATATCAATTATCTTCCTACTTATGATGGGGTAGCGCAGCTTAATAGGTCACTGATTCTTTTTATTATCTGATACTTATTCTTCGTACTCTTCTGGACACACTTGTCTTAGTGTTCAGTATATTATATCATGTTATACAACATCAACCTGGTTGTCTATCTCTTATATTTACCTGGTGATTCACTAATCACATACATATTGGTATTTCATTTATGAACTTAGTGATATAGTAGCATATGACATGTTCGCATATCACATATATTTAGTTCACAACACATTCGTGTGTTACATTTTGCGCACAATTATACATATATACTCTATATCATACTAGCATATGATTCACCACCCTTCATAGTACACAGGTTGCAGTCACTATAGTTCAATTATTTCAATTATTTATCTCTTTCCCTTACGTATGATGCTTATCAACGTATTTCTGGATATTAACGTATTTCAATTACTTCAAGTTGCTTTCAATTTATTATTGATTTCTTTTGTATATACACATCATATTATATTCTTGATTTTTTACCTACCATATATGGTGGTACACAATCATACTTATATGATCAGAAATAAATCCACACATCTGGTGTTACACCGATCACCTAATCATATATTAGATATCAACCAATAATCCTTGTGATATGTAACAGTCCAAACCACATCTCTCGGAGTATAAAATTTTATTTTATATTGGTTTATAGTTCATTTTTTTCGTTCTTTCAATATACATACAAGATGCAAGACACGCAGACATCACATACCACTCACGATAGTATTCAAATATAACCGTATAACCATGCATGATGAAACACCTAACAACTACATTCATATACTGGATATCATAAATAACCACATTCATATACCGGATATCATAAATAATCACATTCATATGTCAGATGTCATAAACAATCACATCCATATACCGGTATCATAAACAACATCTATATACCGGATGCCGTATGTGTGTGTGTGTGTATCTGTGGTGTGCGCGCGCGCGCGCGCGTATATGTTGTTAATTTACCAAGTAAAATCAAGACATTAAAAGTTGTGTTTAACACACTTCAATAAAAGTAATAACAATACTCCTCTTCGATCACCTCTGGTTCAATCCGATCCTTTCACTCGATATAGTAATTAATGACAATATTCACCTTCAATCACTTCCGGAACCCGGCCCCTTCCTTCGATATATTAAATATAACATCATGCAAAAAATGACATGCAAAATAATTACTGCGGGCACAATTATCAGATACTTTTATATGCACATTCATTATCACAAACACATTTATATCCATATCGATATATCACCCACCGTCAGTTCATATGATTTTACTTCTTAGCTAGTTATCATAATTTTTAAGAATTTTTATAATATCTAAAAGATACCAAATGCATATAATTCATACGACTTAATAGTCGTAGAATTTTACCACAAAATTTCGGATCGTGCCACCAATATTTGAGCTTCTTAATCATATTACTTATTCATCTTTTGTTGTCAATCATTATACATTGCTATCTATCGATACACTAGTTTTTTTTATTACTATTTTTCATCGTAACTGATATCAATTCTTGATTATTTGGTCATTTATTCAAAGAATATCTATTATACATATATATATATCATATTCAGGTTAACACTAACAATCATGTTCAATCTATTATCACACAAGGATTTCTACGTTTATAATCAGGCTTCTCAATTACTACAATACCACAGATTATCATCGGTTCAATTTAATTATAGACAAATATTTTTAATATCCGACCAATCTGTCCATTATCGTTCGCAAGAGTTGTCCAATACTCACATAAGAATGTATACCCACATAAGAATATATAAAATACATATACACAGGCAATAATATATAAATCACTAAGCTATAATCAATCAGCTAAAATCAACAAGCGCGTTTGTACCAAGTAATTATAACAGATCGGATGGATGAATGTACTCCCCGGGCATACGCAACGACCTAGCATACAAGCAATCAATTATAACAACCATATACATCAAAACAAGTATCCTAAATTATGCTTGATTTTCGGTATCATATTTTAAGTTAACACTATAGTATAATTCTGAGTATATGTAAACTTCTAACTTCCCGGTTTCATTATATATTTCAGATTATCAATTTAGATTAACTCATACCCGTCCCCAATGGATAAACATTCAATTGCTATATCACATATATACATATAATTACTAAGCCTATCAGCTTTCATAGTCATATCATGTTTAACTTTATAGATATATATCAATTGCTGACACTGAATTACTAATCACATTGATACTATACTCAATCTTTTGTTCGTGTCACTAATACCAATCATCTGGATAATTATCTATCCATTACCGATTAAATACAATCAGTAACATTATAGATATATGAATCTCAAGACTAGCCGAAAAATTCTCAGTATTCAGATTATTTATCAATTTTACCCAGAAATGCTGGAATTATTACCAATTACTCTTATTCGGCTCATTTTCAATCATTTTATCAATTTCACTATTGTCAGTTCACATTCACAGTGACTGATTAACCAATTTATCATGATTCCATTTGGGTTAACAGTTTTAGTAGATAATTACCAATATTTCAACTAATATATTATTAATCTCATACTGTATCCATTACATAGAGATTCATATTTACCTTTTTACATTCTGAAATTATTCTGAATCCCATAATACTGATCTAACACTACCGTTTCTATAGTTCTCGATTTCATAACTATTGATATCACAACTTCTCTTTATCTTAATTAATACCCATTAATATCTTATTACTTAATCAGTATTCACGATCTATTATCAGTTTTCGTTCTATCACTATTTAGTCTACTCACTGAGTATTCACAGTATGAACTACTTCTTATCCAATCACAAATCACCGTTACTAGATTTTATAACTATATTAGTTGTACAATAATATTATCAACAATTAATTAGTCACAATCATAATTTCTATTGAATCGAAGCTTTTAAATTGAACCAGGAGGACTCCACTTACCTTGATTCGGTGATATCTCTGTTATCCACGACCGCTCACCAGCATCGTAGAATCTCCTTCTCAACTCAATATAATATAAAATATTATGTTAGAATCATTCCGTACATAATATCACAAAGGATCAAGCTAATTGATTCCATAATTACCTTCGATCAGTGAGTATTTACTGATAAAATCCCCCGACACACGGAGATTGATACCCATGCTCACATCCACATGCTGGAATGTCTTATGACAGTTATGGTTGTGCATTTCTCGTCTCCACGTTCTAGTGGCTTGAAAATCACACGGATTGAACTCAGAATGGTTAAGATATCGCCTGAAAACTGATTTAATCTCTTAATGGGTTTACATTGCTCTAGCGGGATAGCATGTTTGACTTAAACCCAATACTCTTCATTCAAAGAAGTGGGTCGGGTTCAGGTTGAATTGAAACCCAAAACCCAATATCCAATAACCCAACACACCACAACACCTTCCCCTTCTTCTCTTCTTCCAACAATAGCAACAGCAACGATTGTTGCTGCTGCTTCCTTGCGCAGCCTGGCCCACGCCGCCCAGCCAGGCGGCGGCCTCCCTGGCGCCGTCACACAGCGGTGCTGCGTCTGACTGCTGGCTAGATGAGAGAAGATAGAGGAAGAGGGAGAGTGAAGGAGAAAGAGAGGGAGGGAGGTTGAACATGATGGTGGTGGTGATGGTGCCAACCGTCCCTCTGCCGGCCTCGACGCCGCCGGACCTCGACGCCGCTACTGCGGGCCTTACTGTCGGCTAGACCCGAGAGAGCAAGAGAGTGGGGAGAAGCTCCAGAGAGAGGGAGAGTGATTTATAGGGAGAGACAGTAAGAGATAGTGAAAGAGAGAGAGAGAGGGGAGAGAGAGAGGGGAGAGAGAGAGATGTTCTCTCATCATTTCATTACAAAAATATCCACCCATTACTCTTCACCTACCCCCATGCCCACCGTATTCTCCCCCATCTCTACTATTACACCTATTATTAAATATATATTATTATGTATTTGACTATAATATATGTATTTATTAACATACTCCAATGTACACATACATATACATGCTCGCATGAACATATATAAATATAAATACACACACAAACACACATACACACACACACTCTTCTAGTTATCTAGTACAAGTATATCCACATGCCACTTTAACATCAACAAATTGTCAAACAATACATAATTGTATTTAATACAATTACTTGATATTTAAATTGTATTCAAAGTTTTCAGACATATGTATACACATGTATTTATACTTATAAATTTTTCTTTTTAACCCAATAATAAGGAATTTCCAATTTTATCAAAAACAATTAATTAAAAATTTCTAATTATTCTGCATCTTATTAATCAATATTAAAGTATTTGGGGTTCAATTACCCGATCATTATAGTTCTACCCCCTAGAAATAGTTTCGTCCTCGAAACTTGGCATATCAGGTAATAAATAAGGGCAATACCTTCAACTTTTTTCCTTATCTCATAACATCTATCTCCTAAATAAAACAATTTGTTCACTTTCGATAATGTATCTAATTTATTTCCTTATTTTACTTGCCCGTATATTATCTTACATACGGATTCCAATTACCTCTATACATATAATTTATTACTAAACTCTTCTTATGCGTACACAGCACATAACATACATATATCTCATATCATCACATCCTTGCAATATATATCGTACATATATTCTATATTATTACATTCATTTATCACACTTTGTGATACCCATATCACGCATCACATTGGTACATGCACATGTCACACTTAGTGATACATATATCACGTTTTCTCAACAGATATTGTAACGCCCCGATCCCGCAGGTACGGGGACGTTATGGCGATGTACATACGTAGGGCGAAAAACCCTCACGTACGTACGTTAAGCCTCAGTACAGTAAATAACTACCATATATACATGAGTTCCAGCATGAAATAAGTACAAGAATACCTGCAGAAAGAGGTGAGCGATCATAACAGATATGAAAAATAGGGACAAACAAGATAACGAAAATAAGCACCAAGATACCTAGGAATAGTCCCGATGAGAATCTCTGATGTGACTCCAAGACACTCTCTGCTACTACGGTAACTCGGATCTCCAACCTGGGCACGCAAACCCAGGGTCGTCAGAAAGCGACCTAATGAGTGGTAAATGAAGGAGGTAGTAATACATACGATAGTAATACAAGCACGATAATAATATATAATACATGATGTTGTGCTAGTGATACCATATAATAAGTATATAAATAAGCAGTAGAAATATATAATCATGTCAATCTTTTATACCATCATTGCCTAACATGTTATCATCGGGTCATGTCTAAAGTCAAATCCAGTTTATATAATCCATCCTGTTGTCTAGTGGTGACATGATAAGAGTGAATATGCAGATGGGCATATGCAACATAACCATCCTACTGTGTTGTGCATAGGCAGCATATAGACAATGCAAAACAGAATATAAGCAATGCAAAGTATACATGTACATGAGCAGTATGTCACCTCAAAAGTGTAGCATGAAACAGGTAAAGTAACAATGCATACATGTCACATGATAGCGGGTAAATGAGCAGGAACAGTAACAAGTATAACTAAACAATAGTCTACATGTATCAGGCAAGTCATGTTATTTATACAATAGTAGCAATCAGTACCACCTGGTATTTTAATTACTCTCTTCCAGTGTCCCATACCACTGGCAGTTCATACTGGAGCCCGCACTCCAGTCGAACCCATCCGGACATGGCCTACGGGTACCATTATCCAAACGAGAGAGTAACCGAATAACAAGTGTTCCCGACGTCACTATTGTGTATACTGTTTTATTATGTTAATTGGAAACCCATGGTCGAGAGTTCTTATCGGGTGGGTGTATCCCGTGCATACCCGGGACAACGGCCTTATCAGACCCCTGGCTGCTGAGACCAGGACCAGCCCGCTAAAGCTGTAACATGTAACGAGAATCTCAATGAGCTAAAACAATAACGGGATGCTCATGAGTAACAGACGGTAGCCAGCACTACCCCATCCCCTGCAATGGGACAAACAATGGATCCAGACATCCACCCGATATGATCTAATCAACCGTCAAGTCTCCCCCATACCCAAGTTAGCTTTATGATCTGATATGTCAAGTATACAATGTCACAAGAACAAATACATGATACGGGTAACATGATAACTGGACCTGAGCTCTGTTGATAGCATAGAACAATATAACGGAAACGGGAACAATATAACGGGAAACAGGAACAATAGATGTGGGATTCCACATATCGCATATCAACAGCTCTCATGTCCAGTAACGGGAATATCAATCTCAGAACGGGAAATAATCATGTAACGAGAATAACAATATCAGTCACGGGAAACATAACAAGAATACGTGGATAACATGGAATAATAAGACATGTAATATGCACGGGGACCTATATGACAAGAATAGTGAAACCATACATGCATGTGTGACCGTGATATGTAAACATGTCGTGTATGATGATATGTATGATGATAATAATAATATGAAATGCGGTAGTCCGTGCATGGTTATATCCGTGTACCAGTGGAATATCTATGTGTAGCATAATCCGTGTCACATCTCTGTGATCGTACATGTGGTAAGTGATGAACTTACTGTGTCCGTGTCATGATGATACTAGGACATGAAATAACGGTGTCCAACATTACTACCTAGTGATATGGTATCGAGTACCGAGGATCAGTATACATGTGACAATAGTTCTCGAACTGTGATATTCTACATGAAATCATAGTGTCCAAGTAGTGGCCCGAGTATCAGTGGCTATGCAGGTATGATGACTGGGTCCGAGTTGTTTATGTCAATATTTCTTGTTACTACAATTGTCTCCCTATATTATATTACATCAGGAAATACCTAACAATATTACAGAAATCACCTATTACAATGGGTGTCCAACAAGTACCAGTTAATAATTAATTATTACCGTCTTTATCCCTAATCAAGATATATCGATCAATGTCACTAAACATGGTAAAATATAATTTATAAAAGAAAAACACTCACAAACTTGCCATGGAGATGTCGCTCTCTTTTCCACGATCGCAACGGATCCAGAATCGTCCAAATCGGAGTCCGGATGCTCCCGATATCGCCCGAATACTAAAATCATCAAAATAGGTTAAATATGTAAATAAGAAATAATTCAAATGCAATTAATAAAACATAGCAGGGGGTTTTCTGCAATTTTACCTTTATTGGGTTTCGGATGCGGGTTTGGCTTATAACGGGTCGGGTCCAGTTCCCCCACCCATACCCAATTAACTTAAGTTAATGGGTAACGGGTAGTGGCTAAATGGGTTCATGGGTTAAACCTTAACCCATTAATGGGTTAATGGGTTTTAGTTCTAACCCAAACCCACAAAGGGGGAAAAGGAGGAGCAGCAGCAGCATGTGCTGCTGCTTGGGCTCGGGTGCGGGCCGGCCGGCCTACCGGCGGCAGCCCAGGCCGCCGGCGGCGGTCCAGTGGCCGGAAGAGAGAGAGAGTGAGGGAGAAAGGAAAATAGAAAGAAAAGAAGGAGAAGCAGCAGCAGCAGTGAAGAAGAAGAAAGAAAGAAAAGAAAGGAAAAGAAAAGAAGAAGAAGAAGAAGAAAAAGGAGAAGGGGTGCGGCCGCCAGGGTTGCGGCCAGCGGCGGCCGGCGGTGCCGCGGCCTGGCCTGGTCGCCGGAAAGGTGTTCAGCCCCCCTTTGGGTCTGTACATCAATAGGGAGAGAGAGATAGTGAGAGAGAGTTAGAGAGAGAGAGAGAGCAAGGTAGTGAGAGAGAGATTTTAGAGAGAGAGAGGTTTTATAGGAGGGAGAGAGGCGGTTGGGTTTGATGGAGAGAGGCGGTGGAAGAGGAAGCTTGGAGAAGAAGAAGAAAAGAAAAGAAAAGAAAAGAAAAGGTTTTAATTATTAAAATAATATTATTTAATTGGGCCCAAAATTTGATTAGCTCCGAATGGTGCCCAAAATTATAGAAAATAGAAAATATTATCCTAAGACGGGATATGAAGACAGTTTGAAGAAATTCAGTCTGGTTTGCAAATTAAAAATCCCAGAAGATGTCGCCGGTACCGGGCGACACCGGTTTGGCCGGATTTTCGATAAATTCAGAAAATTTTCCAAAATACCCGATCGTAGATAACACGATTCTAAGACACAACATGAAAGCAGATTCTAAAAATTCTACTCCATTTGTGAAAGAAAAATCGCAAGGCCGATTATCGGTATCAGTCGACACCGACTACGGAGATTTTCCAAAATATCCAGAAAAATTCCAAAAATTCCTGAAAAATCTAAAATATTAGAAAATGTTTTTTAAAACTGAAATCGGCTCAATCGGACTACCACGGAGGTCAAATCAAGTTTGTACGTCGTATCGCGTACTGATACAGTGATACGCACACCGGGGAGCAGGGTTACATTTCTCCCCACCTTACAAAAAATTGCGTCCTCGCAATTTTCATTCAGGTGTGAGAACAATATTTCCAACCTCAGAGCCAAAATGTTACAGGTTCACGACACTTTCGCTGCGCACTCTGATATCTATAAGGAACTCGGGATGAAGAAGTATGATAGTGAACTAATCCTAACAAATGGGAAGCAGGACGATGCAAGGAAAGCGAAAAGGAAATTGGATGTTCTGATTGACAACTGAAAGGAAGGAAGGAATACAAATGAGTCAAGGAATGAATTGTCAAGGTCATAGTATTCTTGTACTCGTTACTGGACTCCCCAAATTCAGATACAGATCAGTGAATCTGAACCTGATTGTTCTGTTGGTAAGAGCCCGAGAATTGACCCATGTGGTTACCCACACCAGGTATGAACCTAGGCTCTGATACCACTATGTAACACCCCGATCCCGCAGGTACGGGGACGTTATGGCGACGTACATACGCAGGGCGGAAACCCTCACGTACGTACGTTAAGCCTCAGTACAGTAAATAACTACCATATATACATCAGTTCCAGCATGAAATAAGTACAAGAATACCTGCAGAAAGAGGTCAGCGATCATAACAGATATGAAAAATAGGGAAAACAAGATAACGGAAATAAAGCACCAAGATCCTAGGAATAGTCCCGATGAGGAATCTCTGATGTGACTCCAAGACACTCTCTGCTACTACGGTAACTCGGATCTTCAACCTGGGCACGCAAACCCAGGGTCGTCAGAAAGCGACCTAATGAGTGGTAAAATGAAGGAGGTAATAATACATATGATAGTAATACAAGCACAATAATAATATATAATACATGATGTTGTGCTAGTGATACCATATAATAAGTATATAATAAGCAGTAGAAATATATAATCATGTCAATCTTTTAATACCATCATTGCCTAACATGTTATCATCGGGTCATGTCTAAAGTCAAATCCAGTTTATATAATCCATCCTGTTGTCTAGTGGTGACATGATAAGAGTGAATATGCAGATGGGCATATGCAACATAACCATCCTACTGTGTTGTGCATAGGCAGCATATAGACAATGCAAAACAGAATATAAGTAATGCAAAGTATACATGTACATGAGCAGTATGTCACCTCAGAAAGTGTAGCATGAAACAGGTAAAGTAACAATGCATACATGTCACATGATAGCGGGTAAATGAGCAGGAACAGTAACAAGTACAACTAAACAATAGTCTACATGTATCAGGCAAGTCATGTTATTTATACAATAGTAGCAATCAGTACCACCTGGTATTTTAATTACTCTCTTCCAGTGTCCCATACCACTGGCAGTTCATACTGGAGCCCGCACTCCAGTCGAACCCATCCGGACATGGCCTACAGGTACCATTATCCAAACGAGAAGAGTAACCGAATAACAAGTGTTCCCGACGTCACTATTGTGTATACTGTTTTATTATGTTAATTGGAAACCCATGGTCGAGGAGTTCTTATCGGTGGGTGTATCCCGTGCATACCCGGGACAACGGCCTTATCAGACCCCTGGCTGCTGAGACCAGGACCAGCCCGCTAGAGTTGTAACATGTAACGGGAATCTCAATGAGCTAAAATAATAACGGGATGCTCATGAGTAACAGACGGTAGCCAGCACTACCCCATCCCCTGCACTGGGACAAACAATGGATCCAGACATCCACCCGATATGATCTAGTCAACCGTCAAGTCTCCCCCATACCCAAGTTAGCTTTATGATCTGATATGTCAAGTATACAATGTCACAAGAACAAATACATGATACGGGTAACATGATAACTGGACCTGAGCTCTGTTGATAGCATAGAACAATATAACGGGAAACGGGAACAATATAACGGGAAACGGGAACAATATATCGATGTGGGATTCCACATATCGCATATCAACAGCTCTCATGTCCAGTAACGGGAATATCAATCTCAGAACGGGAAATAATCATGCAACGGGAATAACAATATCAGTCACGGGAAACATAACAAGAATACGGGGATAACATGGAATAATAAGACATGTAATATGCACGGGGACCTATATGACAAGAATAGTGAAACCATACATGCATGTGTGACCGTGATATGTAAACATGCCGTGTATGATGATATGTATGATGATAATAATAATATGAAATGCGGTAGTCCGTGCATAGTTATATCCGTGTACTAGTGGAATATCTATGTGTAGCATAATCCGTGTCACATCTCTGTGATCGTACATGTCGTAAGTGATGAACTTACAGTGTCCGTGTCATGATGATACTAGGACATGAAATAACGGTGTCCAACATTACTACCTAGTGATATGGTATCGAGTACCGAGGATCAGTATACATGTGACAATAGTTCTCGAACTGTGATATTCTACATGAAATCATAGTGTCCAAGTAGTGGCCCGAGTATCAGTGGCTATGCAGGTATGATGACTGGGTCCGAGTTGTTTATGTCAATATTTCTTGTTACTACAATTGTCTCCCTATATTATATTACATCAGGAAATACCTAACAATATTACTGAAATCACCTATTACAATGGGTGTCCAACAAGTACCAGTTAATAATTAATTATTACCGTCTTTTATCCCTAATCAAGATATATCGATCAATGTCACTAAACATGGTAAAATATAATTTATAAAAGAAAACACTCACAAACTGGCCATGGGGATGTCGTTCTCTTTCCCACGATCGCAACGGATCCAGAATCGTCCAAATCGGAGTCCGGATGCTCCCGATATCGCCCGAATACTAAAAATCATCAAATAGGTTAAATATGTAAATAAGAAATAATTCAAATGCAATAATAAAACATAGCAGGGGGTTTTCTGCAATTTTACCTTATTGGGTTTCGGATGCGGGTTGGCTTATAACGGGTCGGGTCCAATTCCCCACCCATACCCAATTAACTTAAGTTAATGGGTAACGGTAGTGGCTAAATGGGTTCATGGGTTAAACCTTACCCATTAATGGGTTAATGGGTTTAAGTTCTAACCCAAACCCACAAAGGGGGAAAAAGGAGGAGCAGCAGCAGCATGTGCTGCTGCTTGGGCTCGGGTGCGGGCCGGCCGGCAGCCTAGCTGGCCGGCGGCGCTGGCCGGCCTGCCGGGCCGCCGGCGGCGGTCCAGTGGCCGGAAGAGAGAGAGAGAGTGAGGGAGAAAGGAAAATAGAAAGAAAAGAAGGAGAAGAAGCAGCAGCAGTGAAGAAGAAGAAAGAAAGAAAAGAAAGGAAAAGAAAAGAAGAAGAAGAAGAAAAAAAGGAGAAGGGGGTGCGGCCGCCAGGGTTGCGGCCGGCGACGGCGGCGGCCGGCGGTGCCGCGGCCTGGCCTGGTCGCCGGAAAGGGGTTCAGCCCCCTTTGGGTCTGTACAGCAATAGGGAGAGAGAGATAGTGAGAGAGAGTTAGAGAGAGAGCAAGGTAGTGAGAGAGAGAGAGATTTTAGAGAGAGAGAGGTTTTATAGGAGGGAGAGAGGCAGTTGGGTTTGATGGAGAGAGGCGGTGGAAGAGGAAGCTTGGAGAAGAATGAAGAAAAGAAAAGAAAAGAAAAGGGTTTTAATTATTAAAATAATATTATTTAATTGGGCCCAAAATTCAATTAGCTCCGAATGGTGCCCAAAAATTACAAAAAATAGAAAATATTATTCTGAGACGGGATATGAAGACGGTTTGAAGAAATTCAGTCTAGTTTGTTAATTAAAAATCCCGGAAGATGTCGCCGGTACCAGGCGACACCGGTTTGGCCGGATTTTCGATAAATTCAGAAAATTTCTCAAAAATATCCGATCGTAGATAACACGATTCTAAGACACTCGGTGAAAGCAGATTCTAAAATTCTACTCCGTTTGTGAAAGAAAAATCGCAATGCCGATTATCGGTATCGGTCGACACCGACTACGGAGATTTTCCAAAATAATTCAGGAAAATTCCAGAAATTCCTGAAAAATTTAAAATATTAGAAAATGATTTTTAAAACTGAAATCGGCTCAATTGGACTACCACGGAGGTCAAATCAAGTTTGTACATCGTATCGCGTACTGATACAGTGATACGTACGCCGGGGAGCACGGGTTACAGATTATATATATATATATATATATATATATATATATATATATATATATATATATATCTCTTGACAACTCATCATTTCACATTCAGAATCTCAATAAGGTTCTTTCGTTCTGATTTAATCTTAACTAGCCTGATATTTTTATCATTCCCTTATTTCAGTGTCCCATACCATTAGTAGTTCACACTGAGAGCCCGCATTCCCAGTAGAACACATTCAAATCAAGGCATGCGGGTATACCTTCATTCAAATATAGAAAAAAGTCAAATATCATGTATTTCGAGATTAATCATATGCATAAGAACCCATTATACCCATGAACTACTTACGTCAAAGTACACATTTATTCATTCATTCATCCAAGCTACACACCCATACACGAATTCATTATAACAATCAATCTCATTCCTGAATTAATAATCTAAATCAATCTCTAGACCTATACTTCCTTAATCCTATACTGGAACTCTACTTCAAATTTCTAAGCCTAAGCTCTGATACCAACTGTAACAGTTCAATTTATAATCATCCCAATTACTATAATCATAAACCTTTATACTTAATTATTAAGATAATCTCTGAAAATTTTGGCAGCATCTCCTCTATAATATAGAGCCTACCCAGATACAATATATATTATTTCGTCTTACACTAGCCTACTTATAAAATTTTAAAAACTTAAATTTCAATAACTCAATACCATCAAATCTCCATGACTAATCAATATACTAGAGTGTACTCCTCTCGGTTCACCATTCCATATAGTTAACTCAAATTCCAAATCAAGGTGAAAACAGACTAATTTATACATTCACTTACCTCAAAAATCCAGTGTCAAACTCAAGTTTATGGTCAATAATTACAACTACATCTTAAGTCCACCTTTCAAGTCTTATCATGTATTAGTACACGCCTAAATACATATAGGGTTTCATAAGTTATATCAACAAACGAAAGAAAAACATTTCAATCTTTAAACCTGATCAACAAGTCAGTCTTCCGGCTTTCCATCCAGGCATTCTAGAGCTTTCCTCGTCGTCCCCGTGCATCCTTCTCTGCCTCAGTCAAGACTGAGTCCTCACTGATCCTCTCGCATATATCGATTTCGACTTCGCCATCACTCGTCTTTCTCCTCTGCGAGATCTCTCGATTGCGATATCTGCCATCGAGATCTGCCTTGTCTCTACCATCGCGAGTTCTGTCCCTCGTCCGGCAGCACTACCTCTACTATCTTGCTGCACAATACACTTCGTTGAGTTTTTGTGAGCCCTTCTACCTTATCCTTGTTCATTTTGCAACACATTTCACGTAGTCGGGTTCTCGTGAGTCCTTCTACCTCTGTCCTCTTTCATTATGCACATGTCATCGGTGATCATCTCTGCCATGCGTGGTCGATTCTGCCCGCATTTCGTCTCGTTTGTCGACATACAGTTCTCGTCGTCGACATCCTCATCTAGTATGCATGCGTCATCCATCATCGCCTCTGTCCTATGCAGCCGCTATGCCATCTTGTACCCATCTCGATTACCAAGGCACAGACCTCTCATCAGTTTCGCTAGAATTTATCCAAAATCGGTGTTTGATCCACCATGAGTTTGGGGAAGTGTTAGATACTCTTATCTTTATATTTTTTATCTTATTATTAGATACCCTTATTTTTATATACCCTTATCTTACTACTCATTTTCTTATTTATCTGCTCTCTCTTTTATCTGTAAATTGATATAATTGCTTTATGAATAAACATACTGAAATTTTCTCTTCTCCAAATTATCAAAACAACTCTATAATCCTAAATCTCAATTGAGTCTAATTAAACTCATTTTCTCTCTCATTAGCACGATCATTTATTTTTCTCTCTCCTCTCTAGCATACTATCTTGTTCACTGCCATCACTTTCATCTCCTCTTTCATGTGGGGCATTGTAACGCCCCGATCCGGTGGGTACAGAGACGCTACTGCGACGTATATACGCAGGTCAGAAATACCCTCACGTATATACGCTAAGCATCAGTACAAATAAGAATCAGAGTGCGGAAGTGTGTGGCATATCTATATACATTCCAACATAAGGATTACAAAGTTATCACAGAGCGTGATATACTGGTACATGTACATTATATCACAGCCAGGTACAAAAGTGAAATTTACAATTTATACAGCAAAAGGTGCTCACGGGCTGAGAAGAAGATCCCCGAGCTTGCAGGAAGATTCAGGAACAGAAGAAGCTAGGACAAGTCAGCCTGCTCTGAGAGATAAGCTTGATCTTCGGTGGAGGGCTCCGCTTCAGTCCAGGCTTCAGAACCTGAACATGCAAGTCCAGGGGAATCAGAAACTCCCTAACAAATGGACAGGTGAATGCCAAATGTCGTGTAGAGATAGGTATATGTGTGTTGATATGATCAAAATAATATTAAGTATCAAGAACTGTGTCGAGTGTACATGTACAGTAAGCAAGAAATGGAGGCATAAATGAAAGTGATAAGGCTTGAATAAATCTATTGCTGCCATTTTCAATATTTATACTTATTACTCGTTCTACCCATATGTCTAGGTATGTGTAATAGCGTCCCAGCACACATACATCCACATATGAGTAATTCGAGGCTGTTATTGGAAACCAACGGGGGTATCAACGAACAATGTTTACAGTGGGTCCCATGCATACCCGGACCACAGCCCAGGATTGTTCCGTTGCTGGAGGACGGAAACCTGCCGCAAGGCGTACAGGAGGGTCTTATAGGATACCCTTATCAAGATGGTACCAGGAAGGAGGGAGCCAGCGCTCCCCTCGGTCGCCTGGAGGCCCTCAGGTCAAACTGGAAATGTAGTTGCATAACATACCTAAACCACTGTAAACACGAACATATATTGATAGCCGCAAGTTTCCCCCGACCCGATTCAAGTGGTTTCTTTTTATGATTTATTATGTGATTATCAATTCACGGGAATGCAAGGGCATGGCAAGATCAGGAGTTCGAGAGTACATGAGTATCATAATTTCAAGTTACCGTATATAATACAGGATTCCCGTAAATGTGATAATCTTAAGCCAAGTATCAATATGTTATGACGGGGCAAGTATCGAGTAGTAGCATGATACATGCAAGTGTGCTAGGAAAAAAAATATTATTAGTCAACATGACGAAGCAGGAAAATCCGAAGGAAAGCGAGAACACTCGCCTAAAACTTCAGGAAACACCAGGAATTCCAAGCTCTGGAGTCTAGATAACCAACGCACTCGATATATAAAAAAGAGAAGGAGAAGGATGAATCAGAAAAAGTGAGAATGAAGACGCAGGGGTCACAGACGAGGGATTGCGCCACGTTGATATCACAAACGCGAGGTCTGAGACCCGCGTTTTATAACACAGGAAGAACGCAGACGCGAGCACGTGCCCCGCGTCGCGTTAATACATGAACGCGAAGATCGCATTAAAAAGGTGCTCGGACGCGGGGTGAGCTCCGCATTTTAAAACAGGAGAGAAAGAGAGAGACAGGGAAATGAGAGAGACGTAGGAAAAAGGGGGAATAGAAACGCAGTGATGGGAGAGGGAGAGATGCAAGTTTAGGGAAAATTAGAAAAGAAAATAAAAGAAAAAGGAAGGAAAGGAAAGAAGGAAGGAAAGAAAGAAAAGCAAAGGAAAGAAGAAAGAAGACAAGGGGAGGTAGGCCGACCGTGGCTTGGCCGGTGATCGCCGGTGGCGGCCGGAGTTGGCCGGAGTTGGGTGGCCAAAGCCCCAAAAGAGAAAATAGTTGATGGTGCAAGTATAGTTCAAATGAAAAAAATGAAGATTTGAAAATGGCGTTTCGGAGAACAAAGCTTGACCTTGTTGGAAAGAGATGATGAGGAGAAGAAGATGATATGGTTGGTTGTGGTTAAGGTGGTGTAGGTAGTGGTGGAAATAGTGGTGAAGTTGGTGGAGAAGATGGGTTGTTTTGGTGAGAAATGGAGGAAGAAGATGGTGATGAAGATGGTGTTGTGGTTGTTGTTGTTGGAATGGTGAGTAGATAGAGGGGAGAATGGTGGAGGAAATAGTGGTGAAGAAAGGTGGAGATGGTGGGTGGTGATGGCCGGCCAAGAAGGGAGCTTGGTTAGCTGTCGTTGCTTGCTATTGGCTGAAAAAGGAAGAAGGAAAGAAAATAATGAAAGAGAGAGAAGATGGAGTGTATATATATATATAATATAAAGGAGTTGATATATTTACAAGTTTGCCATTCCATATTCCATTTAAAGGAGAGTTGCGTCTCCTTCATAAAAGGGGCTGTGTCTCATTCAAGAAATCCGCGTCTGGCAACTAAAGCTGGACGCGGGGATTAAAGCTGCGTCCAAAAGGAAACGCAAGATCGCGTTAATGAAGAGACAAAAAGGCATGGGTGATTTGATCTGGGTTGATTTTCTTTGAAGAACAAAACATTAAATGCAGAATGGAGAGAGTCTCCGCATTAAGTGTAGAACCCAGATTTGGTGGATCTCATTTCAGGTAAGGAGAGAGAAAAGGTAAAATATCCGGATGGAATTCCGGTATCTGGGAAAACACCGGAAACTCGGGAAAAGCAAAAAATAAAGTACCTCGAAAAGTTTCCTAAAAATTCTCAAAAATAATAAATATTATTTTAAGATTTTGGTGAAATTGGTTTCAGAAATTCAATCTCATTTTCAAGATAAAAATCCTGAAGTCAACCGTTGACACCGTTTACACCGGGTCGGGCGGATTTTGATAAAATCTGAAAAATCTCAGAAAATGCCTAAAAGAAGAAAATATATTTTAAGAAGAAATATGAAAGCGGAATCCAGAAATTTGATTCCAATTGAAAACTAAAATTCCTGAAATCAACCAGTGATACTGGTTGACACCAAATCCAAGGGAAATTTGATAATTCTAAAAATTCTTGAAAAATTCATTTAGATAGAAAACATAATTTTAAGAAATACTGTGAAAGCTATTTCTAGATTTTCAACTCTATTTGTAAATTAAAATCTGAGAGTCGGTCAGCGACACTGGTCGACACCGTTTTGAAGATTTACAATTTAATTCAGAAAAATTCTATAAAATCATGAAAAATCTAGAATATAAAAAAATAATATTTGAAATTAAAATTAGTCAAATCTGAATACCAAAAAGGTCAATTCATGCCGTACTGCTATATGAGTAAGAATTTAAATAACAGAAAATAAATAAATAAATTTAAAAAAAACGCTCCAAAAATCAGGACACATAGTTATGTACGTATTCTGAGGATGGGGTGTTACAAGCATTTGACACTTTCATGAGTGCCTTCACCTACTTTCTCTAAAATCATAGTTTCATTTGTGACTAGGAAGAAGCAACAACAAGAGAAATTTGAGAATTTAATATTTTCAAAGTAACATATTGAAAAAAGAAGAAAATTTAATGTATTAAATATGAGAGCAAAATAACATGAGGTATTAAAAATCATAGAAATAGTACAAGGTATTAATCTTAAATATAGGGAAAACTTTGAGGTATTTTTCATAAAATAAATCTATTTTTATATAACCCCATAACATAAGTAACTTTTTCAAATAACCTCAAAATAATTGAAGTATTCTTAATTTTATATCAAACAAAAAAGAAATCTTTTTGCACCAGGTACACATGCACCCAAACAAGAAATTAAATAGAGTGTGCTCCACAATAATTTTTTCAAAAGATAAATAATTGAAACGAGTTAGGGTGAAGATATTTTATTTATTTTGGAAGAAATTTGAAAAGACTAGCATAATTTAGGGAGTTATATACAATAACGAATATTTGAGAAGGATACATCAAATATATATATATATATATATATATATATATATATATATATATATATATATATAGAGAGAGAGAGAGAGAGAGAAATGTATATCAGCCTGCGGGCTGAGAGTACTTTGTCAGCCTGCGGTGACTTGGCTCAATTTGTTACCTCACTGACTTGCGGCCCGCTTTTAGGAAGAAGTTAAATTACCAAATACCCCCTTTTCGATAACTTTCTTATTGTTTATTATTATTTTTCCCCCTTTTTTTTGCCGCTCTTTATAGGATTTAGGTTATTGTATATAAATTACTTTTCGCCCTATTTCCTTACCTCTTTTTTGAAAGATCTAGTTTCTACTTTTCAGCCTGCGATAAAATTTTTTCTGAAAATATAAAATCTTTTCAGATCAATTTTTTTCAGCCTGCGATAAAAATCTACTTTATAGTTTAATTTAAACTGCGACCTTAGTCAGAGACTTTCGTCACTGTGTACATTTAAACTGCGACCTTAGTCAGAGACTTTGGTCGCAGTGTACATGGTTAATTGCGACCAAGGTCGCAGTGTTTGTTATTGATAAAGATGGCCAACAACTGCAATTTAGGGTTGCATTACATGGACTGCGACTTAGGTCGCAGTACGTAAGTAAGTGTTTCCTTTATATTAACATGCATAGCGACCAAAGGTCGCAGTGTTGTTTTATTAAGTGTTGTTTTGGATTAAGTCATTTTTTGAATCTAAATGAAAAATGAAAATTTGCTGAGGGACGCGATTTGGAGTCACTCCGAGAGACGCGGCCTGTCATAAAGATTTTATGAGATCTTTAAACATCAAGTCTACGTTGTCTACGCGTCGGCTCTTCATTGGGTTTAGGCGTTAATGTCTTTTTAATGCCAAACCGGCGCTGGCGGTTGGAGACCATTAAAGCTGACGTGTTCGATTAATGAACCATTAATTATGATTATATGGGCTGCTATAAATAGGGCTCACCCCTCCCTTTAACAGCCCATAATTAGACTGTTTTCTTTCGAGAGCAATTGCTCTGAGAATTTTCGCCTTCTTCAGAGTCTCTAACAGGGGCCTGCCTCCATGGATGAAGATGACCCTATGGACGAACTGATCGATGTTCGTCCACAAGGAAGAAGTCATAGACCTCATCGTCCACAAGGGAAGAAGTCATGGTCCTCGTCGTTTACAAGGGAAGAAGTCATGATCCCTGACGAGGACTTAACCCTCACCAAGATCTCCTCGGACTTGATGCACCAGTCAAGCTTGCTGGCATGGCATGGTCAGAGTAGGTATGGCGGAGGGGATGTGGTGGATTAGTGGTGGGTAGCATACCTTGTGAGGTCTCACTCTCCCTTTAACAGCCCATAATTAGACTGTTTTCCTTCAAGAGCAATTGCTCTGAGAGTTTCCGCCTTCTTCAGAGTCTCTAATAAGGGCCTGCCTCCATGGATGAAGATGACCCTATGGACGAACTTAATCGATGTTCGTCCACAAGGGCAGAAGTCATAGACCTCATCGTCCACAAGAGAAGAAGTCATGGTCCTCGTCGTTTACAAGGAAGAAGTCATGATCCCTGACGAGGACTTAACCCTCACCAAGATCTCCTCGGACTTAATGCACCAGTCAAGCTTGCGGCATGCATGTCAGAGTGGGTATGGCGGCGGGATGTGGTGGATATAGTGGTGGGTAGCATACCTTGTGAGGTCTCAAAACCTCCTCTCTTACCCCAGAAATGACATCGAGGAAATTCATGCTCACTGGATAACCTTCTGGTGGAAGAGATGTCATCAACGAAGGATCATATCCCGCCACTTTGGAGGGTCAGGTGGAATCGGAGGATTCTGCTGCCACCAGACCTCAATAACACCATTGCTCATAGTCAACAAGAGCTCTTTTGATGTTAGTCGTGCATCACAGTGCAATCGGCTTCGATCGTCGCCACAGTGTCCAATCCTCGTTTGGCGCCCTTCCAAACATCCTGTACTTGGAATCATATGCAGCTTTAAGGAGTGAGTGCACCCTCTGAGAGAGAGAGAGAGGGACTTCTTTGTACTGCTGTATGTGTAACATCAATCTTATTGTATAAGAGAGCATTTTTTGTATCATTTTCACATGCCTGAATATAAAGCCTGGACATAAATAAAAGCATATTTGTTTTTTTTAATAAACTACGACCTTGGTCGCAGTCATGCATTGCAAACAAAACAATTTGGACCAGAGACGACACTGCGACCAAGGTCGCATAAGACTACAGTGCAAACACAAACAACTGCGATCAGGGTCGACATTGCGACCAAAGACTGCGACTAAGCAACTGCTGCGGTGACGTGTCACCTCGTCGCAGTGTGTTGTTGATTAAGACTATAGACCAGCAACTGCGACCAAGGTCGCAGTGTATTTATTAAGTCTGTGTCCAGCAACGGCGACCAAGGTAGAAGTGTTGTTGTTGATTAAGATCATAGACCAGAAACTGGGATCAAGGTCGCAGTGTATTTATTAAGTATGCGTCCAGCAACTGCGACCATGGTAGCAGTGTTGTTGTTGATTAAGACTGTAGACCAGCAACTGCGACCAAGGTCGACGTGTATTTATTAAGTCTGCGTCCAGCAACTGCGACCAAGGTCGCAACCTTTCATTTAAAAATATACGGGTGAAGTAATATAATTATTAATTGTGTCCTGGTCGCAGTATATTCGTTTAGCGTAAAATATTTAAAATGAAGGTTTGTAATAATTGTACAGCATTTCAACCAAGACATAGTAGTAAAAAATGTAATTCACACAATTAACCTTAGAAAACAGATTTATATATATTTAAAAAAAACAAAATACAATTTTTTAACTTCTAATCCTCGTCATCACCATCGTAATCAGATTCGTCGTCAAGAGTCATGCTTTCGTTTCTGTATCACTTTCCGTCTCTTCCTCCTCTTCAGCGACAGTCTCCTCTTCGCTTTCTTCCTCTTCATGTTTGTGTTTTGGTTCACCAATGAAGTCCCAGAACGGGTCGTCTGTATCAAGCTCAGATTCTGACCCGTAGCGAGGCATCGGTTCAGAACTATACATCCAATCATCATTAGATGATTGGCTTCTTTCCGGTGAAGACGGTGGTGAAGACATTTTTTGAATCTTTTTCCGAACAGTGAGAGTAACGAGTTGAGCAAAAATAACTTAGTATGTTTTAATCCTTTGCTGATGACCCTTTATATATTTTTAATCCCGTAATTCCAAAAGGTTTAAGCTCTCGGACCACGTGAATATCTGTCAAATATATTTTCTACCTTTTCTCAAAAAATTTTATACTTCCTAGGTGACTGTTCAGTTATCCAAAACAGATTAAAAGTTAATACACTATAATTTTAAATTAATTTGAACTCCAAAACAGTTCATTATTGCGACCATAGTCGCATTGGGAACTGATAAATGATTAAGTAACTGCGACCATAAATTGTCAACTGTTAGTCATCAAATACTGTCCTTCGTATAATTCTGAATGTTGTCTGATACTCCTATGAACAATTAAATTAATTTTTTTACATATATTATGCGACCATGTACTGTGACTATGATCGCAGTACCGCGACTATGGTCGCAATACTTAACGAGAGCGATAGTATAATCACAGTTACGTATTATTTTATAATTTTTTGTTCTTATTTGTGACTGTTTCTGAATAAGGACCGATTCTACAGTCGCAGTTCAATGTATCTTTTTATCTCAGCAGCCTATAAAACTATGAGTATTTTTACTTATTGCATGCGTAGTAGGACTACGACTATAGTCGCAGTGTTTAAGAACAGCGGTCGCAGTTTCATATGTAATTAAAAAGAGTTTATAAGTTAATACAGTGAGAAAGAGACCTTACAAAAAAAAGAGAATTAAAAGCTTTTAAAAGAAGACAAATATTTCGTCGTCTTTACAAAAAAAAAGAGAATTAAAAGCTTTTTAAAGAAGACAATATTTCGTCGTCTTTATCAGAAGATCAGAAGATCAGGAAATCCTAATCCTCGTCATTATCACCATCATAAGCAGATTCGTCGTCTTCATTCTCCTGGTCTTCCTGTTCATCACTTATTTCCTCATCATTTCCTGTTTCTGATTTTTTTTTTTCACCGATAAACTCCCAGAATGGATTGTCTATATCAAGCTCTTCGTCCGACCTGTTGTGAGGAAGCGAGCCTACAGCATCAGAGGACATGCTTTCATCAAGCATGTCTCCGTCAAGTGGCAGAGGAATAATGTCTTCCTCACTAACCCATTTAATTCAGTTTAATTAATATAGTAATTTTTTTAAGATTTGATATACGCGAATTGATCTCAGGGTCACATGGCTGAACTACCTTGTAAAATTATAAAAAATCTTTTTACATAAGGCATGAGAAAAGAAGATTGCGACTTTGGTCGGAGTACTGAAGGAGGTCGCATTGCTATATGATAGCATGTTTCCTCTGGTATTTTTATTCTGTATTAAGTCTGCGACCATGGAATATTTTTTTTACTTTTCAATGCTAGAAGTCGCAGTCGTCATATAAAAGAGGTATTTTTGTCAATTTGTTTCACGATTGTTTAGGCGGGGATTTTAGATTTTTTTGGCGCCCACACTCTGCGACCGATGTGTGGCATATATTCAGCCACGTCCCGCCGGCTGAGAACTCTCTCAGCCTGCAGGCTGAGGTACAGTAACCCCTATATATTATATATATATATATATATATATATATATATATATATATATATATATATATATATATATATATATATATATATATATATATATATATATATATATATATGGGGTTACTATACCTCGCCGCCAGCTGAGATAATTTCTCAGCCGGCATGACGTGGCTTCATATTAGCCACAGAGAAGTCAAAAATTAGGCGGTAAAAAGAGACCCTCAATCACTTTTTTTCGCCCAATGACTGAAATACCCTCAGTTTCACTTTTAACCTGCTACAACTGTTCCTCCACTAAAAAAATTACAGATCGAAAAATTTTGAGCTTTTTCAAACAAAAAAAATTACAGATCTTGATAACTTAATTTTAGAAAAATAATTTATTTTAAAGAATGCAACCTTGGTCATAGTATTTTTTTATTAAGTAATCTAAATAGGATACTGCAATCATGGTCGCAGTATCTTATGTAATAACAGTCTGCGACCTTGGTCATAGTATTTTTTATTAAGTAATAAATAGGATACTGCGATGTCTTATATAACAGCAGGTCGCAGTCATATGTAACAGCAGTCTGCAACCTTGGTCATAGTATTTTTTTATTAAGTAATCTAAATAGGATACTGCGACCATGGTCGCAGTCTTATATAACAGCAGTCTGCGACCTTGGTCATAGTATTTTTTTTATTAAGTAATCTAAATAGGATACTGCGACCATGGTCGCATTCTTATGAAACAAGAGTCTTATATAATAAGAGTCGCAGTCAATGGAAGAAGTGACAATAATCTCGTAAGTTAATTAATTAAGATGATTAGAAGATTACGACTTCGGTCGCACTCTTATGTAACAGCAGTCTCTTTGAGAATGTTTTGTTTGATAACAATGCGACCTTGGTTATAGTATTTTTTATTAAGTAATCTAAATAGGATACTGCGACCATGGTCGCATTCTTATGAAACAAGAGACATAGTCAATTGAAGCAGTGAAAATTGTCTCGAAAGTTAAGTAATTAAGATGATTAGAAGACTGCGACCAATCGCAGTCTTATATAATAGCAGTCTTTTGAACTTATTTTTCATTTTTGCGACCAAAATCGCAGTCTTTTTATTAATAAATTTTATTGCACTGCGACTTTGACCGATATCTTGTAAAACAAATCGTTTGAAGATGAAATTTCATACTGCGACTATGGTCACAAAATTTAATTTTATCTAACAATTTATTATTATGATAAAATAAAAATCTTCTACATTTAAGAAATTGCGGGGGGAAATTGATAAAAT
This sequence comes from Agave tequilana, assembly GCA_038442645.1. Classification (NCBI taxonomy): domain Eukaryota; kingdom Viridiplantae; phylum Streptophyta; class Magnoliopsida; order Asparagales; family Asparagaceae; genus Agave; species Agave tequilana. The sequence continues at coordinate 72,271 of JAVJIF010010905.1, read as the reverse complement.
AAAAACCGTGATCCGAAAATCACTATTTTCAGAAACAACTTTATGGCAGGAAAATGAAACCCTAAATCTGACAAAGAGCGGTAAAAAAAAATAGGGAAAAAATAATAATAAACAATTACGGGACAAGTACCTTTTACCGAGGGCATTTAGTAATTTAACTTATTCCAATAAGCGGGCCGCAACTTAGTGGTGTGGCTAACATTGTGCCACGTCAACGCAGGCTGAGAGAGACTCTCAGCCGGCGACTGATATACATCTCTCTCTCTCTCTCTCTCTCTCTCTCTCTCTATATATATATATATATATATATATATATATATATATATATATATATATATATATATATATATATATATATATATATATATTATATAATATATTATTTTGTTCGGGTTGCCAAAATTTAAGGTTTTTTTAATCTTTTTCTATTTTTTTAATCAGTGTCTTACATTAGCTCAATTGATAAAGTATAAGACTATAGTTGGTAATCCTTTAGAATCCTTAAGTCGCTGGTTCGAATCTTGACAGGTCAGAACTTTATTTAGATTTTCTTTTTTGATTAACAAGTAAATAAAATTTTGTCAGGGATTGAACTTGGGTCACCCGTGTGAGAAGCGAAAATACTCACCACCTTACTGCAATGTCTTAATGGTAATAACTTTCTCTTCATCTTATTTGTTTCTCTGAACAAAGAAAAAAAAAAACCTTTGTCCGGAGCTTGACAACCCCGGACAAACGTGAAATTTCACATAAGAACTTTATATCCCAAGCAAGTTTTGCGCTGACCAAACTTCAGATGTAGAGTGTTTCGGTATTCGTTTGCTTGAAATGTTTCAGAGCTCTCAAATCTTATAAGTCTCTAGAAAATGAGAAGATCCCATATTTGGCAACTCGCAGAAAAGACTCACAGTTGAACTATTTAGTCTCCTTTTTAAGTAATTTAGCCCACTCTTTGGTTTCCACGGAATTAAAATCTGTTCAAAACAAACATACTGGCTTTATTCTACAAGATTAGATTGTACTAGTAATCCATGGCCAAACCTAAAAGATTCACTTGTAATATTATTATATATTTGCACTCTGAATTATTCTTTTTCCAAAAATAATATAACGAGGCGTGTTTGAATTTAGAGAAGTGGGAGGAAAATGGGAAGCGAGAAAAATTATTTCTCATTTCTTATTTGTTTTGAATCGAAAATGTGAAATGGAAAAATCCTTTTCCTTTTCTTTTTTTTCACCTCTCTTTTACGGTACTATTTTCTCACTTCCTGGGTACTATATCTTATTTGCAATAAATTGTAACTTAATGAATAAATTTTGATGTTATTTAAATCTCACTTACAATTCAATTACAGTTCAAAAACGTCATTTCAGAAATAATATTTTATTTAATATTATTTTGTGATCAATTTTTTCACTTTCACTTTCATATTACTCGCCAAACACCAGAAAACACAGTATATTTTTTCACTCACACTTTTACGAAAAATTTATTTTCATAAATCTCAATTTCTTATTACACTTCTACATTTATCACTCTCACTCCTCACTTTCACGAATCCAAACATGCCCTGGGGCAGGCGGACTTCCCGACTGTCGGGGAAATGCCGCTTGAAGCGGTGTTTGTTTGCCGCCCTGCGGACCTGAAATATATCTAAGAAAAAATTGAGCGAAATGGGAGAACCGGTCGCTGAAGTTACCTTCTTCCTCGAATCCAACCTAAAACTAGCGCGTCTGGTGGTTTTTTTACGGTGTCTGCTTCACAACAATCTACCCAGTTCTGGAAAAATGCAAAGATGTGAAGGAGAACAGGGAAGCAAACTACGCTTCTGAATCTCACTTGTCGGTGGAGCAGCAGGTACGGGTGAACTAGATGAAGAAATTGGCATGATAATAGCTTTCTGCAGAGCCTGTGGCCCTGTAGTGTCGTAGCTGTGTAGGGTCTTCGGGCTTTATAGAAGCTCTGAATCCTTGTAAATAATGAACGAGGTACGGGCTTCAGCTTGGCTTTCAGACAAAGCAATGTTCTTTGCTATGGAAAAGGTTACAGTTTATTAAAATCCCTTCAACTGTATCAAAACTTTAAGCTTGTGGTGGAGATTGAGGGTTATATTTTACATTCTAAACACTCTTAAAGATGATCGAGCAACCGACTGGGAAAGGCAACATTAATGATGGAGCTAGATGAACATGTAGTTTCAATTGTGGCTCCATTTTGAAATTTTGAGATAGAAAATAATAATTCTCACAATGGAGGGTTAGATAAATTGAGCTTAGACGTGAGACAATATTTCACCTAATTCAATATGAGCTTCTAAATTCACCTAACTCCATGTCAGCCATTGGATTCACTAAAACTCAAGAAGGTGGGCCCCACTTGAGGATAGATGAATTGTCTACAAATTTGTAGCATTTCTCTTAATCCCGGCTGGGCTCCATGGATGTAGCCCCAAATTCCGTCATGGGTGCTTTTTTATTGATAGAGCTAGATTTATCTAGCTTCAAGGTGGTGCAACGCCACCATTGGGAATGCTCAAATCAATGAATACTGAACTGGCTTCAGCAACGCTACATCGTCCTTCCTCTGAGATATCGTGTTTCTCAGCTATTCCACATTTTGGTTTCCACTATTCATCTTTATTTATGTGTCCTGTAATTTTATTGGCTACTGTGGTGGGAGTTTTTCCAGTACGATTGATTGTACGGTCAATCTCGCACAACGGAGTTAAGGATATCGAAAGCCAATAAAGATTTCAACACAGAAAGCAAGTAAAAACAGGAGATTTTACATGAAAAATTCATTATTGTCAAGAAGTCACAGTGAATTTTACAGAGCTCTACTGTTGTTACAATCTCCTAAATCCCATTCCTTTTCTCGTTTAAGGAGATGGTCTATTTGCACTATATTGTTGACTTGGAGGCAGATGGAACGCTGGTGAGATTGGTGTAACTGTCATGATCTTCATGTGCGGAGTTGTTGTAACAGCTGTGATTGTGGGCGCTTGATTGTTGGATCGCCTGCTGAAAATTCTCCCGGTCTATAATTGCCCAGGCGTTATGATTGTTTGGGAAGTCGGGTTGCATAACTAAAGACGGAAATTAAGAAAGTCTGTTGTTGTAGCTATTTGTTAGCGGAGATCAAGGAGGGCGCTACTGTAGCTATCTTGCTCAGAGCGAAAGTTTCTGAAAAGGAATAGACCTCGGGATAGTCGAAAGCATGGGAGTTCTCGGGGCGGTGTCCTCGAAAAGAGGAGCAACTTTGAAAACAACTGAGTGTTCTCGGGAACTGTTGAGTTCCCTCGAAGGGAGGAGAGGTCTCAAGAACAGCTGAGTATTTTCGGGAATTACTGAGCGTCCTCGGAGGGAGGAATGGTCTCAAGAATAGCTAAGTGTCCTCGGAGGGAGAAGTAGTCTCAGAAAAAGTTGAGTGTCCTTAGAGAGAGAAGCGGCTTTGGAAACGTGCTCAGACTGTCTTCTTGCGCCCGCAATGGGCATGTCGGTAAGTCGAGTTCATTACTTATTCGGGATGCTTCTGACGAGGTGGAACATGTGTCGCGAACCTGAAGAAGATCAAAATTTGACCACTGCAGATGCCCCCTGTCTCCTCCTTCTTGGCATCTGTGAGAGAGAATAAGGGGAGCAGATTAATTTGATCTTCTAGAATAAGGACTTCTTTGGGAGGTCAGAGCATCTGTAGGTCACCTAGAGGGAGGGTGAATAGGTGTAGTGCTAATCTAATGCAAATAAAGTAGAATTAAAAACTAATTGCTAACATACTAAGGTATAATCAAGAATGAATCTGAATTTCCCGTGAAGGGCTCTAGAACTACTCCTCACGATTCCTCTGAATTATGAGTTGAGGTGCTTTAATAGCTCTCTTAGTTCAATACAAGTGTGGGCATACAAACTATATCAAGTGTATGAATATAAGCAAGTAAAATAATGCAAGATATAAAGAGAGAGTTGAGAGATAATGGATCAAATGTAAACACCGGGATACGTTTCGAGGTTCGAGCCACTGTTCTACGTCCCCGCCTTCACACAGAAATTTTTTCACTATGTCCACAGGACTTTCCACAAAGGGACCTCTACTGAGGAATTACAACTCAAAACTTGGAGTACACAACTCCTCTCTCAACACAATCACCTCTACACAAGAGGGAAAGCACAAAGGCAAAGTAAAGAAAAAGTTACAACTTGGTGATCACATACATCACAAAAAACTCTTGCTGATCACAAAGGATCACAAACAATTTTCTCACAAAAAAAGATCCTAAAGATAGATTTAAAATGAGTGGCTCAAGTATGTGACAATCAAAGTGTTTGGAAAAGAAAATATAAAGAAAATACTTGAAAAAAAACTTCTTGATAGATATGAAAATGAAGAACAAAACTAAAATTCCAAATCTTGTTTTCTTTGATTTTTCAAACCTTTGAAAACAAAATAAAGATATAGATTTTGGTACAAAAACTCTTTTAAAAACTTGCTAAAAAAACACCATAGAAGATGAGAATTTTTGCTCTTAAAAATCTTGTTAAAAACTGGCCTCAAATATCGATTTTTTATAGGGGTCTGAAAATATAGCCGTTGGTGTCCAGAACAGGTCAAAAATGACTGGGCAGTCGATCACCAACGGTCGAATTTCTGACCGTTGGGGTTGTCGGTTGACCACCCTAAGGCACAGTGAGAATTTTCTCACTGTCGATCGACCGTCCGGTCGACCGAGGCCAGAACTAGAAAGCACTCTCTCTGGTCGGTCGACCGAGGCCAGATACAGAGAGTAAGCTCTCTGGATCGGTCGACTGTGCGATCGACCGGCCCTAGGCCTAAGGACTTGTTCACGTTCTGTGCACATCGGTCGAACGCTTAGTTGAGCAAGCCCAGGTTCGGTTGACCGGTCGGTCGACCGTAGGCAGCCCAGAAACAAGGTTATAGGTTTGAAAAGGTTGGCTTTTAAATACCTATAAAATCTCATAAAATCACATAAAATCCACAAAAATAAGTTCATATAAATATTTGAAGTACAAATATGCGTGACCAAAAATCAACACATATTACAAACTATTTGAACTATTATTTAGGCATGAAAATTTAAGCTTTAAACGAAAATGGTATTTCCAACATCAACTTTTAAATGGAAAACTGATTTTTCTTCAAACTTTTACAAATACAAAAACAAGATATTTAAATATTTTTTAAGCATAGTGTATATGAATAGAATCCAATACACATGTAAATGATATATAGCTATGTTTTTGACATTAAATCCAAAATAAGTTTTGATAAATACAAAACTTAAGGCATGAACTAGATATACATCAAAATAAGTCTTTAGATAATATAAAAGATAAATATATATGGATGAATCCAATATACATTTAAACTATGTAAACTTCTTTTGATTCTTTCTATTCATGAAAACGATATATGTATATTCTTGAAAAACAAACCTGTTAAACCGAAATCAATAAACTATTTGAACTTATGTGTGTGTATATACTTGAGCATATCAAAACTAACTATCCTTACACAAGATGTAAATAGAAAATAAAACAAACCTACATCAAAGTCTTCTTAGTGATCTTCATCTCCAAGATGACTCGATACAAATATGATCCAAAAGAGCTTGACTCCATCCAAGTAATAAATGCGATCTTGACGCGCGAGCTCTGAATCAACATTTGTTAGCTCCAAAATTGGCTTTGAATCCTTTGTTGAAGCTAAGCAGCTACTAAGATCTTGATCAATAACGGAAACTATATAAACACAAGATCATTAGTAAGTTAACTTCATAAGTTAGTCATCATCAAAATAAAGATGAAGGGCCTTAGGGCCAACAATCTCCGCCTTTTTTATGATGACAAAACTTATGAGGTTATATGTGCATTGATTAAGGATAGGCTTCATAGAATCTTCCCCTTAACTCATGCATAGCATTAAACAAATAGATATGCAATGTAGCTCAAATATTAATAAATAATAATAAAACAAATATGCAATGAGAATCATAAAGACATATGTATATATGCAAAAACATAAATAGGCATGCATATATAAACACTAATTCTTCTCCCTTTTTTGTCAATCATCAACAAAGGGGTGAAGAACAACAAACAATACCAATAAACATATTTTAAAACAAAATTTTGATATCAATAAGAACTATTAATTGAAAGAAACTAATTGAAAGAAAAACAATCTTTTTATGAATTGATACCAATAGAAAGAGATGATATCAATTGAAAGTAAAAATCAAATTTTTAGGTAAACATTAAAATTATTTTGCAATAAAGATATCAATTTGAGAATAATACCAATTTAAGATTTTTGATACCAATATTGAAAATGTTAGTATTTTTCAAAACAAAGTATTTTTCTTCATAAAGAATGGGAGTAAGATACCAATTGAATATAAAACCAAATGAAAGATAAAATAAGAATTTTTCTCTCCCTTTATGAAATACTAATAAAAATAATGCGTAAGCTTGTAAAGATACCAATTATCATTAAGAACTAAATCAAACTTAGTATGAAATCAATTTCTGCAAAAAAATATATGGTCAAATATATTTATAGCACAAGAAAAACATCTATATGTATGTATGATCAGAGCAATATATAATATTAATTGAAATATGATGCAGACATATATAGAAAACAAATATGAGTTTACAAAAATTAATTTTCATTAAAATCATGTATATCACATAACTACCTCCCTTGCATGCACATGTTTAAAAAGATATTCAATTAGAGTATACAAAGTATGATCGCCAATCCAATCGCCCTTTCAGGGTTGAGGTTTTTAAAAATATGATTTAAAAATATTTTAACATATTTGAAAACTCTACCAATTGAAGAATATGAAACTAGTTTTATGATAATTTTGAAAGCTAGTACAAAATCCTTCAAGTAAGAAATAAAAATAAGTATATATTCATGAAATATGAAAATTACACGAGAATTGATACTCAAAAAACGATAAAGCACATATATGCTCATGCAATAAACATCATCAGTAAATATCAAACATAGAGTATAAAACAAAAATCATGGAATCGACAAAATCATAGACATAAGGCAATTAAGCTCAATCAAAATTTCTTACTCAAAATATAAAATCCTCAAAACTTCAATTTTCATCAAAACTGAATAAGAAGCATAAACTTCAAGGTATATGTATGTTTTGTCAAAACTAAAAAATATACATACATATCCAAACAAGAAAAGAGGCCATAAATAAGTATATAGCATATAAAACAAGGGACTCAAGGATATAACATATACATCAAGTAGTTTTGACAAAATTTACATATACGTGAAGCTAAATATAAAAATATGTACAAAATAGGAAATACAAGTGTAAATATAAGAATCATCAAAATTCGGTTATACAAATACATGTAATCAGTACACATAAACAATGAAGCACCCAAACATAATAATCAAGTTTAACTTACTACTTGTACAATTATAAGCACAAGTTTTAATGGAAGTTACATTTAAACATGTAATTAAAATATGAGGTGCATAAAATATCAAAACATGATTGAAAAAAAGGAAGTCATTAGTGTAAATGCAAATATTATTAAAACTAGAATATATACAATAGCTAAATAATAATTGAGAACACAAACAAATAAGAATCCATATGAACATGAGTGTATCTCAAAGACTATACATGTACATCACAAGTCTAATAAACATTGCATTTAACATAATGAACATGAAAAGCATGACCTGCTAAAAATCATCAATGAAAGCATGTAAATATAAATAAAGAGTTAGAGATAGTTATCAAAATCAATGAACTAGTCTTTAAGTCTCCAAGCCATGGTGGTCCTCTCACCAAACTTTCCTTAAAAGTGATGAATTCAAAAATATGACCAATTAGCGCGAAACGCATCCATCATCAAAGCACCAACACTCTCAAGTCTTGTGAGAGCCTACACCCACAGCAAATGAAATAGGGTTGGATTTTAGTATTCAAACTTTCTTGAGTCCATAGGGATTAGCACCTTTTCTAACCCAAAAATATTTACTTGAAAATTTTGAAACATTTAATCTATTATAACAAAATTTTGCAAGGTGACTTGTGCGTCCACAATGTGTACAAGTGTACACATTAGCATACATTATGTCATGTGTGTGAACATAAGGAGTATGTATATGCCATGGAGGGTGTGCATGCATATTTGGAGTATGTTTCTTGTAAAACATGGATTCCAATCTTTTGTGATTCATAACACATTGGTTCAAAGTGGAGCCCAAATAATCAAAATTCTTCTTCAACATATATATATATATATATATATATATATATATATATATATATATATATATATATATATCATTTTCAACATTAGAAGTAGATGTGGAGCAAGCAATTGAAACACAAGAAGATGAAGGAATGGAAGCATGACAAACATATGAGGCAAAATCAATTTTCAAAAAGATGTTTTCTTTTAAAACACATTTTAATTCTTTGGAAATCAAAGCAATTTGTTTTTCAAAGACTAATTCTATTTTAAAACAAAATGAAGTTTAGAAGACAAAACATCATTTTCTTCAAAACAATATCAAAATCATTTTTATTTTTTAAAATTTTATTTTCTTTGAAAGTAAGATCAAGTTGGGTTTTCAATTAATTCCTTTCACTTGAAATCGCAATCCTCTCTTGCAAAACTAAATCAAGTTTTGAAAACAAGTTTTTATTTCTTTTTTAATTCAAAACTTTTCTTTTTCATAACTTTATATTTAGAGAGCAAGTTTTCACAAAATATGAAAAGTTCTTCATTTAAAGCATGTGCATCCATAACATTATCATCACATGAAGAACTTGAAGGATCACCTAGAGGGGGGTGAATAGGTGATGACTAATCTAATGGTCACTTAATGCCAATTAATGCGGAAGAAAAAGCTATTATGACCTAAACAAACTATTAAAACTAAACACCACGTATAACACAAGAGTGTTGCCGAATTCCCGTGAAGGGCTCTGGATAAACTCCTCTAGATTCCCCTGATAAGGGTTGAGGTGCCGCATTGGCTCTCTTGGTTAAATACAAGTGTTAGCAAACAACCCAAGCATGTATATCAATTAAGCACACAAATATATCATGCATGTAAAGTTAAACACAATAGAAGCATGCAAGATATAAACAAGAGACAAAGAGAGAGAGAGTGAGTGAGCAATCGCAAACACAAGAGATCTGTCTCGAGGTTCGAGCACATTTGCTCTACATTCCCGCCTTCGACACACGAAGGATTTCCACTGTAATCGATCCCACTGGATCACTCGGTGCCGCAACACCTACAACGAGTTCCCACTAGAACTCCTTGGACTCTCTCGTCCGTACACACCGCAAGCCCCTCAAGCTCGCCGAGGCCGCACCTCAAACCAAGAGTTCACACACGAACTCTAAACAACCGCGAACGCACTCGTCCGCCTCCTCAAGGAACAAGAAAAGATCTCTTGGTGATCTAAATGAAAAGTCACCTAGAGGGGGGGTGAATAGGTGACAATGCTAATCTAGTGAACTAAATGCGGAATTTAAAAACTAATTGCAATTACTATAATGATGCACACACAAGCAAGTACAAGATATAACAATTTGCACAAAGTAAAGAGAGAGAGAGAAAGAGTCAATGGATCAAGCGCAAACAAAGAGATATGTTCCGAGGTTCGAGCACCCAGCTCTACATCCCCGCCTTCGACACACGAAGGATTTCCAATCCACTAGCTTGTCCACTAAGGACTCCCACTAAGGGAACCTCCACCGAGGATTTGGGGCAATCACAATTACAAGGAGTTCCCAACTCCCCTCCTTACAAATACAACCTCTTCCTTGAGGCACAACTCCAATCCAACAATCTCAACCTCCTCCTTGAGGCAAACTTCAACAATCACAACCTCCTCCTTGAGGCAAATTCCAAACCAATACAACAAACTCCCAATCACCAACCAATACAAGGATCACCTCTCAACTAGAGGGATACAACCCAAAGCACAAAGCTAAGAAAAGATTGGGTTACAACTTGGTGGTCACAACAACAACCACAAACAACTTCTTCTTCCACACAAATAACCTATAGATATAGATAGTAGATTTTTAGCTCAAGTGTGGAGAAAACCAAGGGATATGAAACCAGCAACTCAAAGAAAAACTTTTGGGAAACAAATGAAATCAAGATATAGAAGTTCAAACAAAAGCTTTTCCCAAAATCCCTTTTCTTTGGTTTTTCAAACCCTAATCAAAAACACAAAAGATTGTTCACTTTGAATCCAAAAACCTATTTTTCTTGCAGCAAAAACACCAGAAAGATAGAAAATTTTAGCCCAAAAATTCTTAGAGAAAAACTCTCTCAAATGGGGTATTTATAGGCAATTTAGAAAACTAGCCGTTTACAGAATATTTGCCAGATTTACCCTGCCGGTCGACCGGCCCGGTCGACCGCCCAACGGTCAAATTCTGAACCGTTGTGGCTACCAGTCGACCGCCTCGGTCGACCGAGAATTCCTGAGAGCCAACAGCTCTCCGTCGGTCGACCACTTCGGTCGACCGGATACAGAGTCAGCCAGCGTGCACGTATCCGTGCACGTCGGTCGACCGGAACGGTCGACTGGCTTCTTTGGTGCGGTCGACCGTACCAGTCGACCGGCCAAGCCTGGCAGACAAAAGTCAGGTCTGAGATCTGAGGAAAATTAATGTCAAATAAATTCTTATAAATTACTAAAAATCCCCAAAAATAGTTTTAGCATTTTGCATTGATATATAAACATGTGATAAAAGTTTTGACTCAAATATCAAGCAATTAAAATTATTTTTGTATCTTATCATATTTATCAAAAATCAAAACTTGTATTTTCTAAAACTCGGATTTTGAATAGAAAATACACATTGTCCAAAACCTATCTGAAATACAAAAATATGATATTTAAACATTTTGAAGCATATTGTATATGAATAGAAATTCAATATACAAGAAACATATATATATATCATGATTTTTGTCATTAAGTCCAAAAATATGTTTTGTTGTAAATACCAAAACATAAAACTCATGAAATAGGTATATCAAAGTAAGTTTGTCTAAAAGTTGAAGCATGCATGTATATAGAACAAATCTAATATACATTAAACCATGTAAACTTGTTTTGATATAATATCTATTCATGCAACCAAAATCGGTTAAACCTAAAACCGAAAAACCAAAAACTAATATTCAAAACATGAAACGTGTGTGTTGTGAACTTGAGCATTATCATACTATTCTAATCTTTACAATTAGGTCTAAACACAAACTAAACTAGGGATACCTAAGTCTTCTTGTAGAGCGCCATCTCCAAGTTGACTCGGTCCAAACCGTGATTCACCAAGCAAGTGCTATATATGATCTTTGACGCTTGGGCTCTTGAATCAACATGTGCAAGCTTCCAAATCATCTTGTTGAAGCTAAACACCAACTAAAATCTTGATTAATGATCTGAAACTAAAATCACAAGATAATTAGTACACATAACTACATGAGTTAATCATCATCAAAACTAGAGTGAAAGGCCTTTGGGCCAACAATCTCCCCTTTTTGATGATGACAAAACTCATGGAGTTATATATGCATGGATTAAAGTAAAGCTTCAAAGAAGCTCCCCCTTAACTCATGCATAGGAATAATAAGATGCATATAAACAGGGTTCTTGAAACAAAATGAATATGCATATGAAACATGCTACATGCTATTGATTCCAATTCTAACAAAACAACTAAATTACCAAAACATGCTCTTGATACCAATGGATACTAATAAAAACAAAACTCATAATGCTCTTGATACCAATACCAATGGAGATGAAATGAACATAAAACTGAAAACTCATGCATATCATATCAACTCCAATAAATCTTCTCCCCCTTTTTGTCAATCATCAACAAAGGGGTAAAAACAAAAAGATATGAATTCTTCTCCCCCTAAATATATGAAACAAAGAATAAACAAACTACTTCAAGGGGTGAAACCAAAAATGATACCAATTAAAAAATGTGTCAAAGAAGTGCATTATGATATCAATAGAAAGTGATCATAAAAACATTTAAGAAATGCCTACCAATTACCAATTGAAAGTAAGAGGGGCATTGAAAACAAATATGATCCCAATTGAAATTAAAACATATTGAAAATAAAACACATGATACCAATTGAAAATAAAACACATGATACCCATTAAAAAAAACATTGATACCAATTTGAGTAAACAAATACCAATTTAAAGTTCACCTAGATACCAATTAAAAATCAATAATCATTCTTAAATCATTTTTTTTTCTCATAAAGTTAGGGAGTGGGAAACAAAACCAATGGTAAACTAAATACCAATTGAAAAATTGAAATGTGAGTTTTCTCCCCCTTTATGTTCAAAGCAAAGAACTAATAAAGGGTTAAATCAAATATGATACCAAAAAAATGTGGCAATGAAGTGTATATTGATACCAATTGAAAAACAACAAATCAATTGAAATCAAAACGAGAACATATACCAATTGAAAACACAAAAAAAATGAAAATCTTGATACCAATTAGTAATTAAACAAATAACCTACCAATTGTAAACAAACAAACTAGATACCAATTTTGGAATTAAACAATACTAATTTTGAATTTCCTTAAAAACAAATCTTGATACCAAATGAAACAATTATTCTTTGCCAAATGAAATCTTTATTTTCTATCATAAAGCAAGGGAGTGGAATACCAAACAAAATATCAAATGAGAGATAAGATGCCAATTAAAAAAAATAAAATACTAGTTTTCTCCCCCTTTATGAAATACCAAATGAAAATATGCATATGCTTGAAATAAGATACCAATTGAAAATTAACTCAATTGAAAATTTGCTTTAACATTGTTTCAATTTGAAAAGTTCAAGCTAAGCATAAACAAAATTTGTGAATTCTTGAAGCACAAATAAATCATCTATATATGTATGTAAAAGATAGATATCAATTGAAATTTGATACTATATGAAGTGCAAGCATACATATATAAAATACAAACATATATGAGTATACAAAAAGATGTCATATCGATACCAATTGAAAGAATTCAATGATACCAATTGAAACAACAATAAATACAAGTGTATGACTCATATAACCTACCACCCAATCATGGTTCAAGATAAAAAGGATTTTCATTATAAAGCATACAAGAACATGATCTCCCATCCAACCGCCCATAGAAGGTAGGAGTTTTCAAAAAAAATAGATTTGAAAGTGTAATTTGTTTGAAAATCTCTACAAAAGTGAAGAACACGAACTAGTTTTGGAAAATTTAGAAAAACTAGAACGAGATCCTTCAAATAGGGAAATGAAAACAAAATAGTTTTTCACAAGTCATATGTAAATCACATAATCACTAAACACTCAAAATCCATAAAGCTCATATCAAAGTCTCATGAAAGCAAATCATGAGTAAACTAATAAGGTGAGTGTACAAGTGTTGTGAGAAACATATCAATCATGAAAATGTTGTGAGCTTGAATGTCCATTTTTTTTAAAAAATAATCATCAAGATATGAAACATAAGTGATCCATGAAAGTTCATCTAGGATGCGAAATCACTAATTTGAAATTCATGATACTAATTGAAAAATCATCTTAAAAACAAGATTCTCATCATAAATGGGAAATTACATGAAATTCATCCAATGATCTAAACTTCAAGGCATATGTATGTCATGCACAAACTAAAGTATACATACATATCCCAAACATAAAGAGTCCACAAAAGTATATGCATGAAGGCACGTGGCTCAAGGATGTATATGTATAAATGATAGTTTGGACAAGATGGACATATACATAAAGTTAAAACAAAACATGCAAGATAGTGAATACAAGTCAAATGTAATAATCATCAAAACTAGACTATACTAGTACATCAAGTGAATACAAATGAGCGTTCAAGCACAAACATATATAAAGGTTTATTTGTAGCTTACTAGTTGTACAAGTATAAATCCTAGTCTTAATGAAAACTATCATTCAAGCAAGTTGTCAAAACATGAAGCATAAAACGGGTCAACAAGGTGATAATCAAAAACAGGAATCATTAAAACACAAAAAAAATCATGTAATCATAAACATCCAAATGGTCATAATGCATATGCATGTGCATTAGATATAGGGCATACATGTTAGTTTAAACAAGGTGAGACACTAAATGTAGATTCCAAATGAAACATGGGTGCTCAAGTAGCTAAACATGTACAACCTTAATCTAATGATCATAGCACAAGCATAATGAATCAAAACACAACATGATATAAAAGGATGGACATAAAAAGCATGCAAAATAAAAATGGGAGTTAGAGAATGATACCAAAACCTATGAAGGAGCATCTCTAGTTCTCCAAACCACGGTGGTCCTTCCACCAAATCTCCTTGAGAGTGAAGCATCCAAATAATTCTCTTTTAGGCTTAGAACGCATCCACCTCAAGGCACCAAATCTCTCACGTGATGCGAGAGCCTCCACCTACACCAAACATCAAAGAGGTGGATCTTGGTACCCATTTCTTTGTGGGTCCACGGGGGTTAGTATCTTTTCTAACCAAAACATAATTAGTTGCTAAATTTTCATGATGAATGCGATCATAACAAAATCTAGCAAGGTGGCCTTTTCGACCACAATGTGTACATGTGTACACGTGAGCATACATATGATGGTGGTGATCATGAAAAGCATGTGTATGCCTAGATGGGTGTGCATGCAAGGTTGGAACTTGTTTCTTGCGAACCAAGGTTTCCAATCGTGTGTGATTCATGGCACAATGGCTCAAAGTGGAGCCCAAACTATCAACACTTTTCTTCAAAACAAGTATATCATTTTCAATGTTAGAAGATAAAGTGGAGCATGCTATAGGAGTGCAAGAAGTAGAAGCTACACTAGCATGACAAACATGAATATCAATCTCATTTTGTAAAGATTTATTTTTAATCAAAACCAAATCCAATTCTTTTGTAATTGAATCAATTTTATTTTCAAAGTAAGATTTTCTTTGAAAACAAGATCCAATTTAGAAGACAAAATCTCATTGTGTTCTACAACATCATCAAAACCATTTTTGTTTTCAAATCTTCAATCTCTTTAAGTGCAAGTTCAAGTTGAGATTGTAGTGAGTCACGTTCACTAGTGATCTCTTCTTTTTCTTGCAAAATCACTTCAAAATTAGAACATAAATCCTTTAATTCATTTTTCAAAACAAGATTATTCTCTTTCAAAAGTTTGTGTTTTTCTAAGAATTTTTCAAGCTTTTGAGTAAGTTCTATATTTAAAGTTTGAACCTCAAAACAACCATGGCAATAAGAATTAGAGCTATCATCAAGAGGGGAATCCGAGTGTACCTCAAGGGAGTCTTTCCCTTGGACCATGAAGCATTTATCTTTGGACATGTCTCTCTTGGATCTCCTCAAATTGTTGATGATCCTTGGAAGCTCGGGAGACGTTAAGATGCTCCAAACTGCAAAAGCCGAATCATAGCGATCAAAAATAGGTAAAAGATGTTCATTTAGAGATGCTAGAAGTGTCCTAAGGGCTAATGCATTGGCCTTCTTATGCTTGCTACTATTAGGGAGGGATTCTATAGTGATGGCTTGATAAACTAAATGACCTAGTGTTTTTAAATGCCTAGTCATGTCCACCTTCCAAGCATCAAGTCTAAAATGGTCAAACATTGGAGGGCTAGCCATGAGTGCAAACTAGTATGAGTGCAAATGAAAATGCAAGTGAAGATTAGCAAACCAAGATCACTCCTAGGTGGTTAAACCTAAATATCAGGAGCACTAGCTCTGATACCAATTGAAAAGTCACCTAGAGGGGGGGGGGGTGAATAGGTGACAATGCTAATCTAGTGAACTAAATGCGGAATTTAAAAACTAATTGCAATTACTATAATGATGCACACACAAGCAAGTACAAGATATAACAATTTGCACAAAGTAAAGAGAGAGAGAGCAAGAGTCAATGGATCAAGCGCAAACAAAGAGATATGTTCCGAGGTTCGAGCACCCAGCTCTACATCCCCGCCTTCGACACACGAAGGATTTCCAATCCACTAGCTTGTCCACTAAGGACTCCCACTAAGGGAACCTCCACCGAGGATTTGGGGCAATCACAATTACAAGGAGTTCCAACTCCCCTCCTTACAAATACAACCTCTTCCTTGAGGCACAACTCCAATCCAACAATCTCAACCTCCTCCTTGAGGCAAACTCCAACAATCACAACCTCCTCCTTGAGGCAAATTTCAAACCAATACAACAAACTCCCAATCACAACCAATACAAGGATCACCTCTCAACTAGAGGGATACAACCCAAAGCACAAAGCTAAGAAAAGATTGGGTTACAACTTGGTGGTCACAACAACAACCACAAACAACTTCTTCTTCCACACAAATAACCTATAGATATAGATAGTAGATTTTTAGCTCAAGTGTGGAGAAAACCAAGGGATATGAAACCAGCAACTCAAAGAAAAACCTTTGGGAAACAAATGAAATCAAGATATAGAAGTTCAAACAAAAGCTTTTCCCAAAATCCCTTTTCTTTGGTTTTTCAAACCCTAATCAAAAACACAAAAGATTGTTCACTTTGAATCCAAAAACCTATTTTTCTTGCAGCAAAAACACCAGAAAGATAGAAAATTTTAGCCCAAAAATTCTTAGAGAAAAACTCTCTCAAATGGGGTATTTATAGGCAATTTAGAAAACTAGCCGTTTACAGAATATTTGCCAGATTTATCCTGCCGATCGACTGGCCCGGTCGACCGCCCAACGGTCAAATTCTGAACCGTTGTGGCTACCGGTCGACCGCCTCGGTCGACCGAGAATTCCTGAGAGCCAACAGCTCTCCGTCGGTCGACCGCTTCGGTCGACCGGATACAGAGTCAGCCAGCGTGCACGTATCCGTGCACGTCGGTCGACCGGAACGGTCGACTGGCTTCTTTGGTGCGGTCGACCGTACCAGTCGACCGGCCAAGCCTGGCAGACAAAAGTCAGGTCTGAGATCTGAGGAAAATTAATGTCAAATAAATTCTTATAAATTACTAAAAATCTCCAAAAATAGTTTTAGCATTTTGCATTGATATATAAACATGTGATAAAAGTTTTGACTCAAATATCAAGCAATTAAAACTATTTTTGTATCTTATCATATTTATCAAAAACCAAAACTTGTATTTTCTAAAACTCGGATTTGAATAGAAAATACACATTGTCCAAAACCTATCTGAAATACAAAAATATGATATTTAAACATTTGAAGCATATTGTATATGAATAGAAATTCAATATACAAGAAACATATATATATATATCATGATTTTTGTCATTAAGTCCAAAAATATGTTTTGTTGTAAATACCAAAACATAAAACTCATGAAATAGGTATATCAAAGTAAGTTTGTCTAAGAGTTGAAGCATGCATGTATATAGAACAAATCTAATATACATTAAACTATGTAAACTTGTTTTGATATAATATCTATTCATGCAAACCAAAATCGGTTAAACCTAAAACCGAAAAACCAAAAACCAATATTCAAAACATGAAACGTGTGTGTTGTGAACTTGAGCATTATCATACTATTCTAATCTTTACAATTAGGTTCTAAACACAAACTAAACTAGGGATACCTAAGTCTTCTTGTAGAGCGCCGTCTCCAAGTTGACTCGGTCTAAACCGTGATTCACCAAGCAAGTGCTATATATGATCTTTGACGCTTGGGCTCTTGAATCAACATGTGCAAGCTTCCAAATCATCTTGTTGAAGCTAAACACCAACTAAAATCTTGATTAATGATCTGAAACTAAAATCACAAGATAATTAGTACACATAACTACATGAGTTAATCATCATCAAAACTAGAGTGAAAGGCCTTTGGGCCAACACTAAACACTTTGATCACCAATAAAAGCTCTCACTACAACACTCCTATAAGATGAATAGCAATGGATAGCTCAAGTGTAGTGTGAGAAAACAAGGATGAGAATGGTGGAGGAAAACTCAAGAAAATCTCTTTTAACACTCTTGATAAAAACTCCCCTTTTGATTGGAAGTATTAGCTCTCAATTTAGTGGAGAAAACTCTTTTAAACAAGTGGGAAAAACTGGCTCAAAGTCCACTAAAAATCTTGTGGAAAAACAATGCCCAAACCCCCAAATTTATAGGGTTAGAAAAACTAGCCGTTGGGGTTCTGTCAGGCCTAACGGTCGACCGTCCAGTCGGCCGGCCAACGGTCATATTTCAGACCGTTTGAGCCATCGGTCGACCGGGTGGTCGACCCAGCCAGGATACAGAGAGCAATCTCTCTGTCCGGTCGACCGCACGATCGGCCGGGGCCTTTCCAGAGAGCAGAGCTCTCTGGACGGTCGACCGGGTCGGTCGGCCGGCCCTCCTGCAGAACTGGCGTGCACGTCTGTGCACGTCGGTCGACCGGCTATAGCCAGGATAAAAATCTAAGGGATTTAAAACTTGGTCTTTTTGATTCAAATAAAATCCCATAAAATACTGAAAAATTTACAAAAATAGTTTTAACACTTTACTTTGATAAACAAACATTCTTGCTCAAAATCAAGGCATGTTACAAATGATTTGGACTATTTTTGTAATATGAAAATATTGGCTCAATTGAAAACTTGTATTTTCGAAAACTTGATTTTTTCAAACTATGTTTTTCCGAAACATCTCCAAATACAAAAATAAGATATTTAAACAACTTTGAAAGCATAGAGTGTATGGATATGATCCACTACACAAACATGGTGAAATATCTATGTTTTTGACATTAAGCACTAAACATGATTTTGGTTAAAACATGTAAACTTGAAAACCAAAAATCAAATATGTATTTTCTAACATAGAAAATCTTTTGTAAAACAAAACTATCAAGAGTGTGTGTGTATATGATATACTTGAGCAATCCACCAACTACTCTATCCTTTACATTTTAACTAAAAACAAAATCTTCTAAACAAACCTAGACACAAGTCTTCATCTTCTTGAAGTCTTCACTTGAAGCCTTCTCATCTTCTTGACTTGGTCCAAACACGATCCAATGGCTCTTGGATCAAACCGTGCTAGCTCCAAAACTTGACTTTAAATCCTTTGTTGAAGCTATGCACCTACTAAGATCTTGATCATAAATCTGTCACTAATTAAACACAAGATCATTAGTAAACATAACTACATGAGTTGATCATCATCAAAACTAGAGTGATGGGCTTTCAGGCCAACAATCTCCCCCTTTTTGATGATGACAAAACTCATGAAGTTATATATGCATGGATTAAAGTAAAGCTTCAAAGAAGCTCCCCCTTAACTCATGCATACCAAATAAACAAAATAAATATGGCAATGGAGCACATAAACATGTATGCAAATGTATGGAGATAAACATGCTAACAAGCATAAAATACAAATTTTTTTCTCCTATTTGCAAAACAAAACATATATGCATAAACATAAATTCTTTTATAAAAACATGCATATATACCAAATACCTCTCCCCCTTTTTGTCAATCATCAACAAAGGGGTTAAAGTAAAAATAAAATCATCAAATCTTTCTCCCCCTTTTTGTCATAAACAAAGAAACCAATAAGTAGTGTAAGCAATAAGTCAATAAAAGGGTATATACGATATACATTCATGAAGAGGAAGACGGTAAAGTAACTTCCCTACACATATACATTACATGAAAGAGGGATGACAAGCCCTAATTCACATAACGTATAATATGTAATGCATAAGAGGAGATGTGAAGCTCCCCCTACACACATGTACCACATAAAGAAGAGTTGTCAAGCTCCTCAATATACAATACACTCAACATGAATCTATATGTAGAAGAGATGTTAAGCTCTCCTTACATATAGGTAATACAAATCAACAAATTTTGATATTTTTCTTATAAAATAAAATTTTGAATTTTCTCAATAAAATAAATCTTGAGAATTTTTCTTAAAAATTTTATTTCTTATCATAAACAACTTTGTGCTTTAAAACATGTAAAACAATTTTAACTCAAGCACAAATAACTCATATATATGTATGAAAAATGAGTATACCAAATGAAACTGATACATACATATTAAGAAACAAAATATGAGTATATAAAAAAATAGAGTCAAATTGATACCAATTGAAATGATCCAAAGATACCAATTGAAAATAACAATGTAAATCATGTATATGACTCATAACCTATACCTCCCAATCATGTTCAAGATTAAAATGATTTTCACTATAAAGCATACTTGAGCATAATCGCCCAGCCATCCGCCCATTAAGGTTGGAAGGGGTTTTCGAAAATAATTTTGAAAATAGTTAAGCATTGAAAATCTCTTCCAAATGAAGAATAATAACTAGTTAAAAGTAATTTTTGAAAAAATAGTTAAAAATCCTTCAAAAATATGAAACCAAATCATATGTATTTCATGAATCATACCAAATACACAAGAGATGACACTCAAAATCGATTAAGCTCATAAAAGTGTTCATGAATCAAAGTCATGACAAAATAAATAAAGTGTGAGTGTACAAGAATTATGTATATAGCATTTTCATGAAAATAGTCATATTAAGGCTCAAAATGATCAAAACAAATTATTCATTTTATTTTATTAAACAAAACATGAAAATTTATTTTTCATTAAAAATAATAAACTTTTAGGTATATGTATGATTTATCTAAATCTACCAATATGCATACATATCCCAAACATAAAACGAGTCTATTAATAGTATTTGCATGAGGGCAAGAGACTCAAAAAGGATATACATGTATATTTATTAGATTTGAATAAAAATTACATATACATGAAGTAAAATATGAAAATTGGCAAAACAAGTGTAAATGAGGAAATCATCAAAACTAGGTTATACATGTGCATATAGCGGGTACAAATGAGCATGAAGTGCAAACATATATGAATCAATTTGTTCTCACTATTTGTACATATATAAATACAAGTTTTGATAAAAACTACATTTAAACTAGTATTTACCACATGAAGCACAAAAATAATTAAAACATGAACATGCTAAAAATATGACATATGAACAAGCATGTAAACTTAGGAGTTTAGAAATAGTTACCAAACTAAGGAACTACTCCAAATCTCCAAAACATGGTGGTTGTCCCACCAAAACTCCTTGATAGCGGTGCATCAAATGTATGTCCTTTTAGTCCATGTGCATCCACCATCAAGGCACCAAATCTCTCACGTCGTGTGAGAGCCCTCACCTACATCAAAAACCAAAGGTGGGGATTTTGGTACCCATTTTTTCTTGGGTCCTTGGGGGTTAGCTTTGTAAGGAACCCAAATATTTTTAGCAAAATTTAAAACATGCAACTTATCAAAACAAAATTTTGCTAAATGGCCTTTGCGGCCACAATGTGCACATTTGTACACCTTAGGATGCTTATATGTATGTATGTGATCGTGGCGTGCAATATAAGCATATGCATGATGATGATGTGCATGAATATGTAGAGTTTGTTTCTTTGAAAACAAAGACTCCAATCTAGAATGGTTAAAAGCATAAGTTGAGCTCAAACAACTAATCCTATTTTTCAAAACATTGATCTCACTATTATCAATGGTGGCATGTAAAGCATGGTGAGATTTAAAATCATTTTTCTTCTTTTTAGAAACATTTTCTTTTTCTTTTTCACAAATTTTTCTTTTTAAAGAGTTGTTTTCTTGAAAAGCAATTTCTTTTTGTTTTTCCACCAAAACAATTTTATTTTTCAAAACCATATTTTCTTCACATAAATCATTTAATTTAGAAAATAAGGAAACATTATCATTTTTCAAATCTTCCTTTTCTTTTTCTAAGCATGCAATCTTGTTTCTAAATGAATCTTGTTCTATATGCATGCAATCAAATTTCTTTTTCAAATTTTTATTTTCCTTTTTAATCATGTCATATTTCTCAAGTAATTGTTGGCAAAATGAAGTGAGCTCATCATATGACATGATATTATCTTCTACCTCGGATTCGGTAGTTACCTCAAAGGGGTTATCCCCTTGGACCATATAGCACAAGTTGGAGGTGTCGCTTCTAACGTCCGAATCGCTCCCAGCATAATATAGATCTTTTTCGCCAAGGGAGGTGATGATGTTCCAAGCTACAAAAGCCGAATCAATATTAGAAACCCTAGATAAATATTCATCATTTAGGGTAGACTTTAAAGCATGAAGGGCTTTTGCATTAGCCTCAAAATTCTTACCATTTAAACAATAATCATTTTTAGTGGTGGCAAGATAAACATGAATGCCTAGGGCCTTGAGGTACATAGACATCTTCACCTTCCATATATGGATGTTAATAATGTCAAAAATGGGAGGTGACATGAAATCCATAGTGTGTGTACAAAAATATTGTGATTAGTCTAAAATAAGGATCTTTAACTCTAGGTTGTAAGATCTAAAATCCGAGCACTTGGCTCTGATACCAATTGAAGAATCACCTAGAGGGGGGTGAATAGGTGATGGCTAATCTAATGGTCACTTAATGCCAATTAATGTGGAAGCAAAAACTATTATGACCTAAACAAACTATTAAAACTAAACACCACGTATAACACAAGAGTGTTACCGAATTCCCCGTGAAGGGCTCTGGACAAACTCCTCTAGATTCCCCTTGATAAGGGTTGAGGTGCCTCGTTGGCTCTCTTGATAAATACAAGTGTTAGCAAACAACCCAAGCATGTATATTAAGCACACAAATATATCATGCATGTAAAGATAAACACAATAGAAGCATGCAAGATATAAACAAGAGACAAATAGAGAGGTGAGCAATCGCAAACACAAGGGATTTGTTTCGAGGTTCGAGCACACTTGCTCTACATCCCCGCCTTCGACACACGAAGGATTTCCACTATAATCGATCCCACCGGATCACTCGGTGCCGCAACACCTACAACGAGTTCCCACTAGAACTCCTTGGACTCTCTCGTCCGTACACATCGCAAGCCCCTCAAGCTCGCCGAGCCGCACCTCAAACCAAGAGTTCACACACGAACTCTAAACAACGCGAACGCACTCGTCCGCCTCCTCAAGGAACTAGAAAAGATCTCTTGGTGATCTAAACACTTTGATCACCAATAAAAGCTCTCACTACAACACTCCTATAAGATGAATAGCAATGGATAGCTCAAGTGTAGTGTGAGAAAACAAGGATGAGAATGGTGGAGGAAAACTCAAGAAAATCTCTTTTAACACTCTTGATAAAACTCCCCTTTTGATTGAAAGTATTAGCTCTCAATTTAGTGGAGAAAACTCTTTTAAACAAGTGGGAAAAACTGGCTCAAAGTCCACTAAAAATCTTGTGGAAAAACAATGCCCAAACCCCCAAATTTATAGGGCTAGAAAAACTAGCCGTTAGGGTTCTGTCAGGCCTAACGGTCGACCGTCCGGTCGGCCGGCCAACGGTCATATTTCAGACCGTTTGAGCCATCGGTCGACCGGGCGGTCGACCCAGCCAGGATACAGAGAGCAATCTCTCTGTCCGGTCGACCGCACGGTCGGTCGGGGCCTTTCTAGAGACCAGAGCTCTCTGGACGGTCGGCCGGCCCTCCTGCAGAACTGGCATGCACGTCTGTGCACGTCGGTCGACCGGGTCGGTTGACCGGCTATAGCCAGGACAAAAATCTAAGGGATTTAAAACTTGATCTTTTTTATTCAAATAAAATCCCATAAAATACTGAAAAATCTACAAAAATAGTTTTAACACTTTACTTTGATAAACAAACATGCTTGCTCAAAATCAAGGCATGTTACAAATAATTTGGACTATTTTTGTAATATGAAAATATTGGCTCAATTGAAAACTTGTATTTTCCAAAACTTGATTTTTTCAAACTATGTTTTTCAAAACATCTCCAAATACAAAAACAAGATATTTAAACAACTTTGAAAGCATAGAGTGCATGGATATAATCCACTACACAAACATGGTGAAATATCTATGTTTTGACATTAAGTACTAAACATGATTTTGGTTAAAACATGTAAACTTGAAAACCAAAAATCAAATATGTATTTTCTAACATAGAAAATCTTTTGTAAAACAAAACTATCAAGAGTGTGTGTGTATATGATATACTTGAGCAATCCACCAACTACTCTATCCTTTACATTTTAACTAAAAACAAAATCTTCTAAATAAACCTAGACACAAGTTTTCATCTCCTTGAAGTCTTCACTTGAAGCCTTCTCATCTTCTTGACTTGGTCCAAACACGATCCAATGGCTCTTGGATCAAACCGTGTTAGCTTCAAAACTTAACTTTAAATCCTTTGTTGAAGCTATGCACCTACTAAGATCTTGATCATAAATCTGTCACTAATTAAATACAAGATCATTAGTAAACATAACTACATGAGTTGATCATCATCAAAACTAGAGTGATGGGCTTTCGGGCCAACAGAACTAGCACAATCATTTTGTTGAGTGCCTGAGTTTACCTCAAGGGGGTCATTCTCTTGAAACATGAAGCAAGCTTGATCGGACTCATCTCCACTAGATTATCTCTACATTGATTGTCCTTTGTTGCTCGAGAGAGGTCAATGTGTTCCACACTGCAAAAGCAGAATCACAATGAGAAATAATAGATAAATATTTTTTACTTAGTGATTGCCTAAGTGCAATCAATGCTTGTGCATTACCTCTATATACTTGCCATTGTTAATATAGAAATTTTTAGTGGTGACAAGAAAAACATGCAATCCTAATCCTTTAAATACGCACTCATCTTAAGTTTTCACAACCAATGTTAGATGCATTATAAGGGGGTGGAGCAAGATAATCCATGAGTGTAAACTAATATGTGTGTGAAGGCAAGTCTAGATTAGCAATTCAAGGATTATACTCCTAGGTGGTTCAACCGAATATCAGGAGCGCTAACTCTGATACCAATTGTAGGTCACCTAGAGGGGTTGAATAGGTGTGATGCTAATCTAATGCAAATTAAGCGGAACTAAAAATTAATTGCTAGCACATTAAGTGTATAACCAAGAGTAAGTCTGAATTCCCGTGAAGGGCTCTAAAACTACTCCTCACGATTCCTTTAAATTATGAGTTGAGGCGCTTTAATAGCTCTCTTGATTCAATACAAGTGTGGGCACACAAAGTATATCAAGTATATGATATAAGTAAGTAAAGCTATGCAAGATATAAAGAGAGAGTTGAGAGATAGTAGATCAAACGCAAACACCAGGATATGTTTCGAGGTTCGAGTCACTGCTCTACGTCCCCTCTTTCACACAGAAGGAATTCCACTATGTCCATACAGGACCTTCCACAAAGGGACCTCCACTGAGGAATTACAACTAAACACCGAGAGTACACAACTCCTCTCTCAAACACAATCACCTCTACACAAGAAGGAAGGTACAAAGCCAAAGCAAAGGACAAGTTACAACTTGGTGATTACAAAGATCACAAACAATTCTTGGTGATCTCAAAGGATCACAAATAATTTTCTCACAAAAATATCCTAAAAATAGGTTAAGAATTGATTGGCTCAAGTATGTGACAAATCAAAGTGTTTGAAAAAGAAAACACAAAGAAAATACTTGGAAAAAAACCTCTTGATAGATATGAAAATGAAGAACAAAACTAAAATTCCCAAATCTTTTTTTATTCTTCAAACTTTTGAAAACAAAATAAAGATAGAGATTTTTGGCATAAAAGCTCTTTTAAAAACTTATTGAAAAACACTAGAGAAGCTGAGATTTTTTGCTCTTAAAAATCTTGTTGAAAACTGACCTCATAGACCCATTTTTATACGGGGTTTGAAAATATAGCCATTGGGTCCAGAACAGGTCAAAAATGACCTGTTGGTCGACCGCCAACGGTTGAATTTCCAACCGTTAGGGTTGTTGGTCGACCAGTCGGTCGATCACCCCAAGGCACAGTAAGAATTATCTCACTGTCGGTCGACCGTCCGATCAACCGAGGCCAAAACCAAAGAGCACTCTCTCTGGTCGGTCGACCGGGGCCAGATCTAGAGAGAAAACTCTCTAGATCGGTCGACCGTGTGGTCGACCGCCCCTAGGCCTAAGGACTTGTGCATGTCTTGTGCACATCGATCAACCGAGCCCAGGTTCCGTCGACCGTAGGCAGCCCAGAAATAAGATTATAGGTTTGAAAATGTTGGCTTTTAAATACCTATAAAATCCCATAAAATCATATAAAATCTACAAAAATAAGTTCATGTAAATATTTGAAGTACAAATATGTGTGATCAAAAATCAACACATATTACAAATTATTTGAACTATTTTTGAGACATGTAAATTTAAGCTTTAAACAAAAATGGTACTTTTCAAATATCAACTTTTAAATGGAAAAGTAATTTTTCTTCAAACTTGTACAAATATAAAAATAAGATATTTAAACACTTTTAAGCATAATGTGTATGAATAGAATCCAATACACATGTAAATGATATATCTATATTTTTGATATTAAATCCAAAAATAAGTTTTGATAAATATAAAACTTAAAAGTATGAACTAGATATACATCAAAATAAGTTTTTAGACAATATGAAACACAGATGTATATGGATGAATCCAAGATACACTTAAATCATGAAACTTTTTTTGATTCTATCTATTCATGAAAATGACATATGTATATTCTTGAAAACAAAAACCGATTACACCAAAACCAATAAACTATTTGAACTTGCATGTGTGTGTATACTTGAGCATATTAAAGCTAACTATTCTTACACAAGATCTAAAAAAAACTAAAACAAACCTAAATCAAAATCTTCTTGTTGATCTTCATCTCCAAGACGACTCGATCCAAACATGATCCAAAAGAGTTTGACTCCATCTGAGTACTAGATGCGATCTTTCTGCGCGAGCTCTTGAATCAACATATGTTAGCTTCAAAACTGGCTTTGAATTCTTTGTTGAAACTAAACACCTACTAAGATCTTGATCAATAACTGAAACTATATAAACACAAGATCATTAATAACTTAACTTCTTAAGTTAGTCATCATCAAAACTAAGGTGAAGGGCCTTTGGGCCAACAACATCCTTATTGCGTATCTTTGAAATTTGATCTTGTTGGCCCAAAGGCCTTCCACCCTAGTTTTGATGATGATCAACTCATGTAGTTATGTTTACTAATGATCTTGTGTTTAATTAGTGACAGATTTATTATCAAGATCTTAGTAGGTGTGGAGCTTCAACAAAGGATTTAAAGTCAAGTTTTGGAGCTAGCACTGGTTGATTGACAAGCCTATGCATCAAGAACACATCAAGTACTCAAGAGGAGTCGAGCTCGTTGGATCATGTTTGGACCAAGTCAAGAAGATGTGAAGGCTTCAAGTGAAGACTTCAAGAAGATCAAGACTTGTGTCTAGGTATAAGATTAGTTTTTAGAAGATTTTATTTTTAGATAAAATGTAAAGGATAGAGTAGTTGGTAGATTGCTCAAGTATATATCACACACACACTCTTGATTTAGTTGTCTTTTCATAAAAGAATTTTCAGATTTAGAAAAGACTTTCATTTTGGAAAAATACTATTTTGATTTTGGTATTCAAGTTTTATGTTTTAACCAAAACCTAGTTTAGAGCTTAATGTCAAAAACTTAGATATTTCATCTTATTTGTGTAGTGGATCATATCCATACACACTATACTTTAATGTGTTCAAGATATCTAGTTTTTATATCATAAAGAAGTTTGGAAAATAAGTTTTAGAAAAATACAAGTTTTCATTTGAGACAATATTTCCATATTACAAAAATAGTCCAAATCTTTTATAACATGCCTTGATTTTGTGCAAGCATGTTTGTTTATCAAAGTATATTGGTAAAACTATTTTTGTAGATTTTTAAGTATTTTATGGGATTTTATTTCTACCAAAAAGACCAACTTTTTAATCCCAGAAAAAACTGTTTTCAAGCTTCATCTAGTCGACTTACTACCTTACTAGTCGACTAACTCTGAAGTCGGCCGACGGGCGGTTGACCGACGTGCACGGACGTGCACGCCTTGACCTGGCAGATGGCCGGTCTTCCGTCCCTGTCGACCGGAACTGAGAGCAGTGCTCTCTGTTCTTTTGGGTCGACCGCGGCGGTTGACCGGAGGCTCCAACGGTCGGATTCTTGACCGTTGGTGGTCGACCGACAGGTTTGACAGAAACCCCAACGGCTAGTTTTTGACAGCTTATAAATTTGAGGGTTTGGTCATTGTTTTCAACAAGATTTTTGAGAAGTTTTAGAGCCAGTTTTTCCTATTCTTTTCAGAGGTTTTTCTCTACAAAATTTAGAGCCAATACTTCCAATTAAAAGGAGAGTTTATCAAGAGTGATTAAAAGTGATTCTTTGAGTTTTCCTCCACAATTTCCATTCTTATTTTCTCACACACCACTTGAGCTATCCATTGCTATATCTACCTATAGGGTTTTGTTGTGAGAGTTTTTATTGGTGATCAAAGTGTTTAGATCACCAAGAGATCTTTTCTTGTTTCTTTGAGAAGGCGGACGGTTGTGTTCGCAATTGTGTCGGGTCCTAGTGTGGACTCGGTGTTTCGGGTTCGGGTGCGAACTCTTATTTGAGGTGCGGCCTCGGCGAGCCGGTGGGCTTGCGTGTGTACGGGCTAGAGAGTCCGAGAGCTTGTAGGTGTTGCGGCACCGGGTGATCCATTGGGATCGAGTATAGTGGAAATCCTTCGTGTGTCGAAGGCGGGGATGTAGAGCAAGTGTGCTCGAACCTCGAAACAAATCCCTTGTGTTTGCGATTGCTCTCTCTCTCTCTCTCTCTCTCTCTCTCTCTCTTTGTCTCTTGTCTATATCTTGCATGCTATTACTTGTCTTATCTTTACATGCTTGATATATTGTGTGCTTAATTGATATATTTGCTTGAGATTTTTTGCTAACACTTGTATTCAACCAAGAGAGCCAACGCGACACCTCAACCCATTCAAGGGGAATCTAGAGGAGTTAGTCCAGAGCCCTTCACGGGGAATTCGGCTACACTCTTGTATTATACATAGTGTTTAGTGTAAGAGTTTAGTTTAGGTCATAATTGTTTTTAGCTTCCGCATCATTTGGCATTAAGTGACTATTAGATTAGCCATCACTTATTCACCCCCCCTCTAGGTGAACTTTCACGGATGCACCGTGGCTGAAGGACAGCTGGAAAATTAATAAATGACCTGGACGCGTCATGGTCGGAGGATGTATCTGTATTTCTTTTCAAAAACTCACAAAAACATTATGTGATATTGCATTGGTTGTTAGATGTAATCACATAATATTAAAGTACTTGTAATAGAAATATTTGAAATAAATTTTTGCATAAATGAAAATAAGAGTAATTGTTTTGATCTTACTTGTGTTGTTCAATTGTTGGTTTGTTTGGGACTAGTCACCTCTGAGTAGGGTTGACCAGCTTTCCAAAAACTTTGTCATAGAAGAACTTGAGAGTGGTCAGGAAGAAAAACGACACGATTTTCAAATGAGAAAAATCACATCTGTGACACCTACAAATATTTCCTCCGAATGGGAAAATCCCAGCCATGGAGTTGGGTTCGCATTAGCTCCCGAGTAGGGAAAATCACATCAACAGAGTTGCAAAGCCGGTACCCAGAGAGGGAAAAATTCCTGCAGCAGAGTTCAGACTCCGAGTGGGAGAAATCACACAGCAGAATATCATGAATACCGGAAGGAGAGTCTGTGTTGCCGCCTCCGAGTGGGGAACTCCCGTCCCATCGTACTAGTTGTTGGACCTGCAAAAAAAGTGGCCTGAAGTGGGGATGTTACCCAGAGACAGATTGGACGCGTCTATTACGAGTTGGGGCCCTAAATAAATTAGAGTGATGATCATGTACCTAAAAGTGAGAGTAAACTCGGCAGTGGAGTTGACCTCCGTATGGGAAAAATCTCACAATAGAGTTGTCTCCCAAGTACGAGTAATCCTTTCATCAGAATATGGATGGCAGCTCCCAAGCAAGGTGATATCCGCGGTGTCGGAATACAGATGAAAGGACCCCGACAAAAGAAAACTACCGGGGGTTCATCTGCCCGTAGGTATGAAAGCAGAATCCGAACGCTAGTGCTTGTGCTCCTTGTGGGGAAAATTTCATCAGCAGAATATCAAGCGAGAACTCTGAGAGGGAAAATCCCTACAGTAGAGTAGAAACTCTGAGCGGGAAAATCCCACAACAGAGGGTTTCGAATCCCATAAGATAGCTGAGAGAGCACCCGTAGGCATGTCTGCGTTGACACTTCCTAGTGAGGGATATCACATCATCAGAGTGTATAACACAGTCCTCTGAGTAGGAAAAATCACATCAGCGGAGAACTCTTGGCCACCTCCGAGTGGGAGAAATTTCATCATCAGGGCGTGTGGATTGATGGACTGCAATGGATGGATGTACTGCAATAGATGGATGTACCGCCATTGATATAGCCCTGTAGTCGGGAACGTGGATTGTAACGGTCCCAGAGTTTAATCACTGAATTGACATAATCAATACATGTTATACTTAATCAATTAAATAATCTTCAAAAATTTTGATAGCATCTCCTCTATACTACGGAGTCTGCCCTGATACATTATCTCATATCATGGAGTCTGCCCTAACATCAGCCTACTTATTAATTTTTAATTTTCAACAACTTAATCATATCAATTCTCAACAATTAATCAATATAACTTGAGAATACTCCTCTCGGTTCACAATTCCAGATGATCGTCTCTAATTCAAAGCAAGGTGAAACCAAAACTAATATATATGTATACATTACTTACCTCAAAGAACCGAGGTAAAACTAAAATCAAGTTTATGATTAACAGATACAAATACATCTCAAGTCCGTACTAAGGACACTATATACTAGTTAAGAAAATAGAAGGTTCAATTATTCAAATTCGACTATCAATTCTACATACAAACACTGAGCATATACTTTACATGTACAAACAAAAAACGTTCAATTTACACCATCAGTTTAGTGACCACACGAGTGGTACTCCCTTTTCTACCAGTATTCACGCCTAGATGACCTTAAGCCGGGGATTGCAAACTTGCCTTGACCTGAAAACATCAATCTGAGGGGGTATGAGCTCAACAACTCAGTGAGTAAAGTAAAACAAAATTCTAATATAACATAAGGATGAAGAACATTAATTAATCATTATGACTACTGAGTTCTCCATTGATACGAGAAGAATTCTTTCAATTATCTACTTTTTCATCTTTCTTATATTCCTTTCTTATCTCACAAATTCTTGTATATACATCTCAATTCCTTCGTACTTGTTTACAGTTCATTACGGAGTTCTCCCTTATTTATATGATGCATAATAATACATCGATATAGGATATACACGTATTATTCTTACACACACACCCCCACTAAGCAATATAATTCTCTAGACTATCTATTTCTTTAACTTTCTTCTATTGCTTATCATGTGTTCGTATTATACCATATTACTTACTATCACCAATGGTTAAGTATTATGTAGCTCTTATATATGTAACATAAATAATAATCATTAATATCTCCTACTATTTACGTGTTGATACACATTTCACAATCACAATCATATCTGGTGATGCACTGATCACCTAAACACATATCTATATTACTCTGGGTAATACACACGTCATATAATTTCAGCCATCTGTATCACTCTGGGTGATAAATATATCACATAAGTTCAGTTACATGTATCACTCTTGGTGATACATACATCATATAATCTCAACCACATGTATCACTCTTGGTGACACACACATCATATATTTTCAACAACCAAATACAGCACACACACACACACATGTAAGTTCATGATCTACCACATATAATTTATAACCCGAATAATTTTGCACCATCTTCGCACCCGTTGGAATTCATCTCAACCCCTTCCTCCATATATAACATTATAATAATTGTCTCATCTTCACACCCGCCGGAATTCCCATCGTCCCCGTCCTTCACATATAACATCAAAAAAATTACCCCGCCTTTCACACCTGCTGGATTCCCATCGGCTCCTTCCTCCGCATATAACATCATCATAATTAAAATAAACATCATGCAATAACCTTTACAATAATTAATATCAGAATATATATACCAAGTAGTATGATCACAGTTATCCACATGTCGTAATCAACATAATCTAATTAATAAAGATTATCTGAATTGCCATCCTTCACACACACACACATATATTATATACGTGTGTGTATATTACACATAGAATTGTATGCATCCTCCACTTTCATTTTCAATTTACCACCATTGTTAATCCCTAAGTTTTAATCAAAATACTCCAACCTAGTCGACTAGTTGCTCATATCAGTCGACTGAACAATGTAAACAGAGACTAATTCAAACAATACAAAAGTAGACTAGTCGACTAATAATTCAGGCTAGTGGTAAACAGAAACCAATCCAAACAATACAGAATCCACCTAATCGACTAATAATTAGACTAGTCGACTAGCAAATATCATTATCTCACTATTAGGAGTATTTCATTCAACCATTTTCATGATTTACTCCAAACTAACTTTTCTCATCACTAAATATAAATTGAGTTCTCGATTAAGTTACTGATGTTAATCTCTTTTAGTTACGTCAATTCACTCACACCACCAGTTATTCAGTATTTGATTTGTACAAGTACTTATCTTAGCTTCAACACTCATATTTTATGATTAGGAGAATGAACAATCATCAGGAGTTTATAGCAGATATATACACATATATGTTCACGACCCAATTCTTAGTTACTTGATTTCTCATCCAAAAAATATTCATTATTGGCATATATATCGTATTTCAAGTATAACACAATTACTTATGATCCAATTTTATCACTATACAAGAAGTTTTGTGTTCTTATTCATGCTTATTCATTACTCTGTACCACCATTTCTTATCAATTTAATTTTAAAGATACATTAACCAAATTCCAGTGTCTGACCAGTCAGTCCATTCCGGTCTGTATTCAATTTTATAATTTTCAAAAGCATACATGGTATTCAACTCATACATTCATACCCATTTATATTCATACATTTATAGGGTATAAAGACCATGTTTTCACGCATATATCTCAATAATTACTATAATTAGCTTCAATATTAGCAATTAACATGCAACAATCTTCATGACCAATAACTTAGTAGCTTATCGCAACAAACATAACCATGATAAATAACATGTAGTTAACAATATGATTTTAATTAACATGAATTACTTCACAACCAATTTCTATTTCTATGTGCCTCTTGAATATAACACTCATTACATCGTATATGAAAAACTTTACTCATTGTTCTAATACGGGTACTGATACAAGCTACCGATACCATAATTTTCAGTATGCATCAATATGTCATCATCACTAATTACAGTAAGTAATTAACAATGCTTTTATTCATTTAAAATTAAAATTTACAAAGTAATTATTGTAGTAGTCTCTATTCAGTAACTTATACTCAAATTATTAATATTCGATTTTCTTGATCCCGATTGTTATTTATAATACTTATGCCTCAATCATTGTTGCTAGCTCCCCCCACTTATCAGTTCACATTTACAGTTACTAATTAGCACAATCAGTCTTGATTCTATCAGGGTTAGTCATATCGACAGATACTTTCATAATTTCAATATTATGTTATTCACATCATACTGCATTCATTACATGTATCTCGTTAAACAAAGATTCTTATATCACGGTTATCTTCAATTACCCCGAGAGTGATTTTGGTTCCAATTACTTGGTTCAGTTCTTGTATTAATTCTGAATTCTATTTATACTAGTACCAATATAACTGGTTCTATAATTCTCGATTTCATGATTGATAGTACCTAAGGTGATTATTTATCTTAGCTGATTTTCATTCATCTCTTATTAATTAACTAGTATTGATGATCTATTATCTGTTTTCAGTTCTGTCACTGTTTAGTTTACTCACTAGGTATAACAGGTATTAATCAACCCTTATCCGGTTATTACTTATAATTACTAATGTCATAATAGATTTAATATCACATATACTTGTATCTTCTTTTGACTATAATCATTATTATAATAATAATGAATACATAATTACAGTTTTTAATAAAAAATAGATACATACTTTATCCATCTCTGGTCTTGTCAATTTTTTATCACTGATACCGCATAACCAATACTGTAGACGTATAGTTCTCGCCCCACGAATCCAAAGACTCTGAAATCATGTGAATCGAAGCTCGGATGACTGACATATCACCCGAATACCCACAAGATATGAAACGGGTTAAATGTGTGATAACTGAGAATGTGAATGGGGCAAATGATAATTTTTCAGTGCCCCAAAGTAATTAGTTGATTCCTTAGAAGCTAAACTAAAATTTTACTTTTATTAATATGAAGCGGGTCAGGTCGAATCCTTAACTAGTCGTGTTTGTTTTAAACCCAAACCTAATGGGTTTCTCAACCCATTAGCAACAGCTTGATGCTTTCCCCCCCGAGTCGCCGGCGCCGGCCACCATGTCTGGGCCATCGCCCGCCGCCTACCCGGTGCAGCCACACCCAGGCGCCGCTTCCGGTGCCATCTCTGCTGGCCGGAGTTGAGAAAGAGAGGGAGTGAAAGGGGGTGAGAAAGAGAGAGAGAGAGATGAGAGGGGGTGATGTTGTTGCACCCCTGTACTGTCGTCGGCGACGGCCTCCCAACGCCGTCATCGGTGTCCTCATGCCGCCGCCGCTGACAAAGCGACGATGCTACTAGGGAGAAAACAAAGAGAGAAGGAGAAAGGAGATTGTAAGGGAGAGGGTGAATGAGAGAGAGAGAGGAGGAGGAGGAGAAGAAGAAGAAGAAGAATGGAGAGAGAACCAGGGAGAAAGAGAAGGAGATAGAGAGAGCAGGGGGGAGAGAGAGCAAGCGAGGGGTAGGGTCAAAGTGAGGGATGGGGGTGGGTTTCTCATTTATTAGAGTAGGTGAACTTTTATTTTATTTTATTTTGTTTTTTTTTCTCATTTCAGGCACAATGCCATGTGTTCTGGCCTTTCCCTCAATAACCTCACCACTCCCCACTCAACACATTCACTAATCACCTTCCACAAACACTCATTCATCATTAGCTTAAATAATTGTATTTAATTATAATTTCAAGCATATATGGGTATATTTCAAGATAATCAATTAAATAAAATACCCATATATATACCATCATCCTCATATTAAATGCATATATAAGTGGGCCCCACAACTTTGAAATGAATAAAATTTTCTTTTAAAAAGGAGAGTCAACAATTAATAAGTAATTCTAAATTAATTTTCTAACAATATAAAGATTATTGATCCCCATTATCGGTATTATACCAAAAGTTTTAAAATCACAAATTTAATCAGCATTTACTTAAACGTACACACTTATATAATTATACAATCATATATAGATATCAGTATTTTTCATACCACTGGATCCTATATAATTTATCAAAATTTCATTCTACTTCAGATTTCTCCAAATGAATTACCAAAATTCATTTCACATAAAAACAGTTAACTTAATAATCATAAAAAATTTTAAAAAATCTCATTAATTAAATATTAATATATTAATTCAGGGTTTAATAACCTGAGTTTTACAATCCTACCCCCCTTAGAGAAGTTACGTCCTCGAAACTTGACATCTCTTGTACTAGATGAGGGTAAGACTCTTAACTTCCTTCTTTATATCATAAAAGTTTTCTTCTCAACAAAACAGTTTGATCCCTTTTTAGTCATACCTCTCATTTACTTTCATATATTACGTGTATGTATATTATCTGATATACGAATTTTTATTACATTTATGCTTATAGTTTATTACTGAGTTCTTGTATGTACACAACACATAACATACATCACATATCATCACATTTACACAATACATATCTTTCACATATTCTATATCATTACGTTTACTATCATACTTGGTGATGCACGTATCGTATATCATCACACATCATATCAGCACATACATGTATCATACTTCATAATACACATATCTCATATACTCAAATAACTCAATATGTAATATTTATTCTATATCTTTGTTCATTGATCTTTCATCTTGAAAGTTCATCGTTTCACAATCAGATATTCAATAAGATTCTTCCATTCTGATTTAATATTGACTTGATAATTTAACCACTCTTTTATTCAAGTGCCCCATCCCACTAGTAGTTCACACTGAAAGCTTGCACTCTCAGCAGAACACATTAGAATCAAGGTATGTGGATGTATCTTCAATCAAATGTAAGGAAAAAAAGTCAAATATCATGCATTCTGATATTAATCATACGCATAAGAACCCACTACACCTAAGAACTACCACATCAAGGCACGCAATCATTCATTCATACAAGTCGTACATTCACATACATATCCATTATAATAATCAATCTTATTTCTGAACTAATGATCTAATTCAATCTCTGAGCATATATTTTCCTACGCCTACACTTGAGCTTTACTTCAAATTTTCAAGCCTAAGCTCTGTACCAACTGTAACGATCTTAGATTTTAATCACTGAATTAACTTTATCAATACCTATTATACTTAATCAATCAAATAATTTCCAAAATTTCAACATCTCCTCTATGAAACATATCTCATACTTCGGCTAACATCAGCCTAGTTATTAATTTCAAATTTTAATTTCCATCAACTCAATCATATCACTTCTTAACAATTAATCAATATAACTCGAGAGTACTCCTATCGGTTCATAATTCCACATTGTCTCAAATTCAAAGCAGCGTGAAAGCAGAACTAATATATATGTATATTACGTACCTCAAAGAATCGAGGTAAAAAAAATCAAGTTTATGGTCAACAGATACAAATACATCTCAAGTCCGTGCTTAGGACACCAATATACTAGTTAAGATAATAGAAGCTTCAATTAATCAAATTCGACTATCAATTATACATACAAACACTGAGCATATACTTCACATGTGCAAACAATAAAACGTTCAATTTACACCATTATTTTAGTGACCCACACGAGTGATACTCCCTGTTCTACCAATATTCACACCTAGATGACCTTAAACCGAGATTACAATCGGGCCTTCACCTGAAAGACATCAATCTGAGGGGGTATGAGCTCAACAGCTCAGTGAATAAAGTAAAACAGGATAATAATATAACATAAGAATGGAGAACATTAATTAAACATTATGATTACTGAGTTCTCCATGGATACGAGAAGAATTCTTTCAATTATCTACTTTTTCATCTTTCTTGTTGTGCGCGCAATCCAATCACAACAACCAAACAATAGAGAATCCCAAGACCTCCAGCACAAGAACAAACCCAAAACAATCACACGAAGAACACACAAATCACAAAGACGAGATTTAACGAGGTTCGGCCTGAATGCCTACGTCCTCGGGGCAATCAATGGAGAGATTTCTATTAGGAAGATGATTACAATGGCTCTAAGTCTCTTTGAATGCAAGAGAACTTAGGGCTAATACTTTTTCGCAGAGATACAAAACCCTAGGATCAACATAGGCTTTTAAATACCTCATACAGCGATCAGCAGATTTAACCCAGAACCCGACTGTCGGTCGACAGGGCCGGTCGACCGACTTCCTTATACCGGTCGACCGTGACGGTCGACCCAAGAAACCCGAGAGTTGAGGTTTGTCAGTCAGGGTTCTCCGGTCGACCGGGTCGGTCGACCCAGAAAACCCGAGACTTGGGGTCTGTCAGTCAGGGCACTGCGGTCGACCGGGCCGGTCGACCGCTCCAACCTCTGTGCATGTTGTGCACGTCGGTCGACCGGGTCGGTCGACCGACCCTCCTGACTTCTGCTATCTCTGCTATTTTCTGCTGCTGTCCCTTTGCCTTTCATCGTCGACTTCCTTGACGATCTTCGACGGCACTTGGCACTCTTCTACAGCTGCTTGGCATGGCATCTCCTTAATATCATCTCTCTTCCAACAATTCTACACCTCGGTGAAGATTTCCAAATCTGAGCCGAATTCCGACTCGATAGCGGCTGCACCAACTTGGTTGCCTACGTACCCCTGCCCAAGGGATCAAGCCATCCGTAGTTCATCCAAATGAGCTTCAGCAAGCTCACTTCACCTGAAGGACATGGAGCAAGTCTTTGCAGTGTGCAAACTTCACCCCCGACACCACCTTTGTTAGCATATCGGCCGGATTCTCCGAAGTGTGAATCTTCAACAAGTCAATGTCACCTTCCTCTAGAATCTCCCGTACAAAGTGATACCTGACATCAATATGCTTCGTCCTTGCATGATAGACCTGGTTCCTTGCCAAGTAGATGGCACTCATGCTGTCACAGTTTATCTTCAATATATCCTGTTCCACGCCCAGATCATCAAGCAACCCCTGAAACCAGATTGCCTCCTTCATGGCTTCTGTCATAGCCATATATTCAGCCTCTGTGGTCGACAATGCGACGGTAGACTGAAGTGTGGAGCGCCAACTCACCGGTGCCTGTGAGAATGTGAAGACATATCCCGTCGTCGACCGGCGCTTGTCAAGATCACCTGCATAGTCTGAGTCTACATACCCTATGCACTCCTGCTTTCCGGTGTGGTCCTTCTCGAATACTAGGCCTACATCAACTGTTCCCTTGATGTACCTCAGAATCCATCTCACAGCTTCCCAATGACCCTGTCCAGGATCATGCATGTATCGACTCACCATGGAGACTGCCTGTGAAATATCTGGCCGCGTACACACCATCGCATACATCAAGCTACCCACAGCATTGGCATATGGAACATGAGACATATACTCACGCTCCTGAACACTCCTTGGAGACATCTTCGCTGACAATTTGAAATGCGGCGCCATAGGTGTACTAACAGACTTGGTATCCTTGCTGATATTAAACTTCTGCAGTACCTTCTCCAAATAGCCCTTCTGTGTCAAACTTATCCTGCCAGCTTTCCTGTCTCTAGTGATCTCCATGCCCAATACTTTCCGTGCTTCCCCCAGGTCCTTCATCTCAAACTCTGACGACAGCATCTTCTTCAGAGAATCAATAGCAGATCTTGACCTAGAAGCAATCAACATATCATCTACATAAAGAAGTAGATAGATATATTCACCTGATGGTAACTTGTTGTAGTACACGCATGGGTCGAAATGGCTCCGTGTGTACTTCTTCTTCCTGATGAAGCTATCAAATCGCTTGTACCACTGTCTAGGAGACTGCTTCAAACCGTACAGCGATTTCTGTAGCTTGCATACTAACTCTTCCTTCCTTGCAGCTTTGTAACCTGTGGGCTGTGTCATATAGATCTCCTCCTCAAGATCGCCGTGGAGAAAGGCAGTCTTCACATCAAGTTGGTCAAGTTCCAACTCATTCTGCGCCACCAAAGCCAATAGAATCCGAATAGACGAGTGTTTAACTACCGGGGAGAACACCTCGTTGTAGTCGATTCCTTCTCTCTGAGCGTAGCCTTTAGCCACCAGTCTTGCCTTGTAGCGCACTGTATCTTCTTGAAGAGATCCTTGCTTCTTAGCAAATACCCACTTGCACCCTATGGCCTTCTTCCCCTTGGGCAACTTAGTAAGTTCCCATGTGTTGTTCTTATAAAGAGATTGCATCTCTTCATTCATGGCTTTTTTCCACATCTCTGCTTCCGAACTGATCTCAGCTTCCCTGAAGGTAGATGGAATAGCCTCTTCAACAACTGGAAGTGCATACGCGATGACCATATCAGTGGTGAGCCAACCCGGTCTCCTAGTATTCCTCCGTGGTCTTCCAACTGCAATAGAATCTGGAACAGTACCCATGACCTGCTCCTGATCCTCTTCAACATTTTCAGCATTTTCTTCAGCTACTTGATCACCACCCTGTGTCACCTCAGGAATGATCCGAACTGATACTGAATCCTCTAGAGATGGTGGATCTGCATCACTCTCCACCTGCTGTAATAGCTCCTTGGTCTTGCTGGTCTCCACCTGCTTAGAGACCGTAGGCTTCATCAGAGAAGCCTCATCAAATGTGACATGCCTGCTGATTATGAACTTGTTGTCCTTTTGGTCCCAAATCTTGAACCCCTTAGTTCCTGGCTTGAACCCAATGAACACCCCTTTCTTTGCTCTTGGGTCCAACTTGTCTTCTTTGACATGGTAATAGGCTGGACATCCGAAAACCCTTAGCATATCATAGTCCTCAGCAGTTCTTCCTGACCAAGCTTCAAGAGGAGTCTTCCCCCCTATTGCAGACGACGACAACCTGTTCACAAGATGGCATGCATACCCCAAAGCTTCAGCCCAAAACTTCTTTGGCAGTCCTGCATTGGATAACATACACCGAACCTTCTCTAGCAAAGTCCGGTTCATCCTTTCAGCCACCCCATTTTGTTGCGGAGTCTCCCGTACTGTGAAGTGCCTCTCTATGCCCTCATCAAGGCATAGCTGTAGGAAAGGATCCGATTTGTACTCTCCTCCATTGTCAGAACGGAGGACCTTGACCTTCCTTCCCGTGCTTCTCTCCAGATTAGTCTTCCACTTCACAAACAGCTCTAGGACTTCATCTTTGTGTCGCATAGTGTACACCCAACAGCGCCTAGAATAGTCATCGATGAACGACACAAAATAGTGGTTACCTCCTATTGATGCAGTCTTGGTAGGTCCCCATACATCCGTGTGAACATAATCAAGAATACCCTCCGTGCAGTGTGAAGCTGTGCCAAACTTCACCTTGGTCTTCTTGCCGATGATGCAATGTTCACATAGATCCAACTTGCAGGTCTCAGCACCCTTCAGCAACCCTTTCTTCACAAGAGTTTGCATTGATTTCTCCCCTGCATGTCCCAGCCTCATGTGCCACAGCCGGGTTGAATCTTCCTTCTGACTGGTAGAAGCTGCCACCTGCCCTGTCACTGTACTACCCTTCAAGTAATACAAGTTGTTCCGGCGATCAGCCTTCAACACCACCATCGAGCCCTTTGTCATTTTAAGAACTCCTTCCTTAATAGACACTCCGAGACCCAATGATTCCAAAGCTCCTACAGAGATCAAGTTTCTCTTCAACTGAGGTACATATCTCACCTCTTTCAGCTCCCTCACCATCCCATCAAACATCCTGATTGGAATAGTGCCAACACCCTCCATGATGCATGGATGATCATCGCCCATGACGACCGAACACCCTTCCAACTTCTCGAAACTGGTAAACCAGTCTCGATGAGGACATACATGATATGTTGCACCTGTGTCCAAGATCCACTCGTTCTCCCCCGAGTAGCCTATGACGGGAGTGGTAACTGAAAACGAGAACACTGAAGAATCCGAATCTGATCCATCTGCCTGTGATTTGCTGCTTGCAGTTTTTACCACTTTTGCGAGATTTGCTTCAGATTTTGACTCTTTCTTCTTTCCCTTGAACTTTGGACAGTCTACTTTCCAGTGCCCAATCTCTTTGCAGAATGCGCACTGATTTCTCTTGAGATCCCTGAAGCCCGGCCTGGACTTTGATCTTCCTCTAATCTCCTTTCCCTTCCTTGATGAACCTCTACCTCTTACTTCCAATGCCTCTGCCGATGAACTTGTCTGAGAAGGATGTCTTTCATTCTTCCTTGTTTCATAACTCATCAATGAAGATGACACCCCATCATAATCCAAGCTCTGCCTTCCATTAATGAAGGTCAGTGTGAATGTCTCGTACTCCTCTGCAGGAAGTGAATTCAGAAAGATGACCGCCTTATCTTCCTCTTCTAGCTTGACATCCAAATTCAGCAGATCTGTAAGAAGCTTCGTATATCGGTTGATGTGTTCATTGACTGTGCTCCCCTTCTGCATCCTGAACTGATACAGCTTACTCTTAAGCTGCAACCTGGACTTTACACTCTTCTTCAGGTACTTGTTTTCAAGGGTATCCCACAGTTTCTTCGCTGACGTCTCATGTTGCACAAGGTATTTTATGTCTTGTGACAAGCATGAACGTATCAAGCCACATGCCGATCTGTTCATCTTCGCCCACTCTTCATCAGTGGTAGTGTTCTTCTTCCTCTCCAATAGGAGAGTGTCTTCGAGGTTTGATGCATTCAGCGCATCCATAACCTCACATCTCCACATGCCGAAATTGTTAGTCCCATTAAACTTAACAACTTCAATCCTTGGGTGATTGTTCATTGCCTTAACAGATGCAGTTTCTTCTGCCATTGAGATTTTTCTGATTCTCTATCTATGCGGAAGTAATCACCAACTTGAAAATAGATCCCAACACAAATAAAAAATCGGATTTTTACCTGTCCCTTGAAACCCTAGATCGAGTTTCTCCCGGATCTACTTCACCACCGATTCAACGAGCCCTCCTTGAGTCCTTTTGAGATCGACACACGATCTCCACGAACCCAGTTACCTCTGATCTGAGATCGACACACGATCTCCACCGAATCAGATCTCGAGCCCTTCGAATCCTCAGAAATCCCAAGTGCAACCCGGAAGCTCTGATACCACTTGTTGTGCGCGCAATCCAATCACAACAACCAAACAATAGAGAATCCCAAGACCTCCAGCACAAGAACAAACCCAAAACAATCACACGAAGAACACACAAATCACAAAGACGAGATTTAACGAGGTTCGGCCTGAATGCCTACGTCCTCGGGGCAATCAATGGAGAGATTTCTATTAGGAAGATGATTACAATGACTCTAAGTCTCTTTGAATGTAAGAGAACTTAGGGCTAATACTTTTTCGCAGAGATACAAAACCCTAGGATCAACATAGGCTTTTAAATACCTCATACAGCGATCAGCAGATTTAACCCAGAACCCGACTGTCGGTCGACAGGGCCGGTCGACCGACTTCCTTATACCGGTCGACCGTGACGGTCGACCCAAGAAACCCGAGAGTTGAGGTTTGTCAGTCAGGGTTCTCCGGTCAACCGGGTCGGTCGACCCAGAAAACCCGAGACTTGGGGTCTGTCAGTCAGGGCACTGCGGTCGACCGGGCTGGTCGACCGCTCCAACCTCTGTGCATGTTGTGCACGTCGGTCGACCGGGTCGGTCGACCGACCCTCCTGACTTCTGCTATCTCTGCTATTTTCTGCTGCTGTCCCTTTGCCTTTCATCGTCGACTTCCTTGGCGATCTTCGACGGCACTTGGCACTCTTCTACAGCTGCTTGGCATGGCATCTCCTTTAATATCATCTCTCTTCCAACATTTCTCATATCCCTTTCTTATCTCACAAATTCTTGTATATATATCTCAATTCCTTCATACTTATTTACGGTTCATCACGGAGTTCTTCTGTATCATATGATGTATAATAATACATCCATATAGGACGTACGTATATTTTATATATTATATTATATATATATATAT
This sequence comes from Agave tequilana, assembly GCA_038442645.1. NCBI lineage: Eukaryota > Viridiplantae > Streptophyta > Magnoliopsida > Asparagales > Asparagaceae > Agave > Agave tequilana. The sequence continues at coordinate 28,839 of JAVJIF010010905.1, read as the reverse complement.
ATATATATAATATATATATATATATATATATATATATATATATATGAGAGAAATGTAAATCAGCTGACACAGGAGGCAACTCCTCCTATGTCGCACTCAAAAATCATATTTCCCGAATGAATTTTCAAGATCCGACCACACATTATCATCTTCATATTCTATGATATATACATATAAAAAATCAAGTGATATGAAGTTTGTTTACTACATTTTTTTTGGGTTCAAACATTAACGGTTTTTTAACAATAGAACAAAATAGAACGTTTAGATCAATGAGTAAACGAACTTCAAATCACTTGATTTTTTATATGTGTATATCTTAGAATATGAAGATGATAATGTACGGTCGGATCTTGAAAATTCATTCGGGAATTATGATTTTTTAGTGCGACATAGGAAGAATTTGCCTCCTGTGTCAGCTGATTTACATTTCTATATATATATATATATATATATATATATATATATATATATATATATATATATATGAAAAAAATGTATCTTAGCCGCCTGCTGAGAGACTCTCTCAGCTGGCGGCGACGTGGCTGAATCTCAGCCACAATCCTTAGTGCAGCGATACCATGGTCGTAGTTTTTTGTGAGAACTGCAACCAAGTCGCACTATTTTATTGTGAGGACTGCTACCATGATCGTAGTCCTAATTAGACTGAGAATAACTAAAATTTTTTAAGACTGCGACCTGGTGGCAGTGCCAGCTGAGAGAGTTCTCTCAGCTGGCGGCTGAGGTACAGACGCACGCACGCACGCATGCACGCACACACACACACATATATATATAGTGTGTGTGTGTGTGTGTGTGTGTGTAGAATTACAATATACAAAGGTGTAACTAAGTTAAGTTACACACACCTCTTTCCACCACACAAAAATATTTTTTAAACACCTTGTGGGGGCCACTCACACTAATTTTTGTTTGTATCTCATTAAGCAAAATTTTTTGTGATTAAAAATAATGTGTGTAACTTAACTAAGTTATATCTATGTGTATTGTAACTCAACCATATATGTGTGCGCGCATGCTTGTGTAAGCACGTGCATGTATCACCCATGGTCAAGTATGTAGCTCTCATACATGTAACATAAATAACAATCATTGATATCCCTTACTACTTGCGTGTTGATACATACTTCACAATCACTATCACATTTGGTGATGCACTGATCACCTAAACACATATCTATATCACTCTGAGTGGCTTGATGTTTGACACAGGCTTGTTTGTTTTGTCGTAAAATGCCGCAAGTCATAAGTCGTAAAATGAGAATGGGAAAGTGAATTGTAACAGGAAAAATATATTATGTTTTACGGCGTTTGGTTCATAAAGTGAAAGTGTAAATGAGAAAGTATATTGTGTTTTACGGTGTTTGGTTGACAAAGTAAAAGTGTAAATGGAAAAGTATATTTTGTCTTACGATGTTTGGCTGGTAAGTTAAAAGTGTAAGTGAAAAAATTGGCCACAAAATTAACTGTAGCAGTGATTTAAATATTATAAATACTATTAAATTAAATATACTACTGTAAATTAAATTGTATAAATAATTTGAGATATGATATTAATAATCTTAATATTTTATTTATAACAATAATATTAATAAAATATTAGTATAATTAGATAAATATTACTAGAATATTAACTAAATAAATAATATATAATTTTAAGAATACTAATAAAACATAAATATTAAAAATCTTAGAAAATAATAAAATATAGTTATAATATTATAATATTATAAAATACTTAAAAATTATTATAATTTTAAATTTTATCATAATATTATTATAATATTATAAAAAAAAATTAACAAAGTAAAATGTAATTATAATTTTTAATAATAAATTATTATTATAATATTATTATAATGAATTATTATTACAATATTAACATAATAAAATATTAATATAATAATAAAGTATATTATAATATTAATAAAGTAATTATTTATATTAAAAAATAACTAATTAAATATATATAATAATTTTATATTAAAGTATAATATTGTTATATTAATATTAACTCTAAATAAAATATTTAAAAAATTGGTATAAGTATTAATAAAATAATAAAGTATTAAATAAAAATATTAAATAAAATATTAAATTAAAATAGTAAAATATTAAATATTAAAACAATAATAAAAATAATAAAAAACTAAAGATTAAAAATATAAAATAATTAAATAATTAAATAAGAAATTGAACAGTATTAAAAATATTAAATATTTAATAACATTAAATTATATATTGATTTTCAAGTAACTACTTTGAACTGCAAGTATACTATAAGTGAGATTTACATGACCACAAAATTAACTTTAGCAAATACAAGTGAGAAAATGTAAGTTTAAAAGTGAGATTAACATGACCACAAAATTAACTGTAACAACTGCAAATGAGAAAATGAGAGTTACATTTTACAAGTTGTTTATTTAGCGAAACAAACAGCAAAAAATAGAAAAGAAATTTTATAAGTTATGACTTGTGACATTCTGTTGTGAAACAAACAGGTTCGGTTCATGTGTGTGAGCCACACACACATACAATAAGAGAATCAATCACGCATTGACACGTGTATTGATCCTCTTATAATATGTTATGTGTGTAGGCCTCACACACATATTATAAGAGATTATAAGAGGTTCAATTCACGTGTCAACACGGGATTGACCCTCTTATTATATGTGTGTGGCTCACGCAGATCCGAAACAAACATGTCCACAGTTTGAAACATCAAAAAGTTTTTGAAATAATAATATTTTAAACGAGAATCTTTTAGGGCGGCGGAGGGTGCAATTTTCCCAAGAAAGAAAAAAGAACTGAGCCCTTTTGCAGATTAGACGTCATTCTCATTCTCTATACCATTTGGGATTATTGTCGGATCCCAACTTTTCTAGACAAACAGATGCCGTCCAACGGAATTTTATTGTTTGTTGGGGTGGGCGGACTTGTACAAAATATGTGTGATTAGTGAAAGTTCAGCTAAACGTAAAAGGTAAGAGTTTCTTGAAATTTTCAAGGTGGATACATGCCCCCATCACGTGCCTAACTCCATCCCGGAATGAACACAGAGGAATTAATACAGAGAGTTAACAAGACAATGAACAAGATGAATCTTCAGATTTGACCTGATTCTGATCTCAAAATCACCCTTACCCTAATTTCAACTATCCAAACACATGTACACACGCCCAACTAGCGCTTTGGAGCACCCCTTTTTTTAGTTTCTCTTTTCTATGTTAATATTGCAAAGATGGACGCATCGGGGGAGATCATCAATGTAGAAGCATGAGGACATGAGGGCAGAGATATCCAAAGATTCATTCAACAGAAAATATCTTCAATTGTATGGAAACAGACTGAATTTTCAAGTCTGCCCAAAAAATATTGTTTGATAACCCTAGAATCTCCACCAAATGTGAATACTATAACTCAAGATTCTCGAGTCAGTGTGTGATGATGTGTGTTTGGTTTGGTTGTTTGAATCTTGAGGAGCCATGGAGCTCCTCTACCAACTTTGAAACATTTCACAGAGGTACTATCTACTGCTGTGCAATTGATTTGTATAAAAATAGACAGTTTAACTTTCCTTCTTTTTTCCCTCAGTTTTCCAAATTGACTGTCAAGTATATTTCCTCCTGAAAAAGATAACGAACACAAATCAAGAAGTGTTCAAAAGAGGGATCAAGTAAAGAGACAAACAATGGAAGTGCTCAGGGAGGGAATATGACGGTGAAAAATATATGTTTCTTTTTTTTCAATGCAAGTCGCTAACAACTGACCTAATTTGATTCCAGTGCCCACAAACTCGATGATTGATGATTCCTGCAGGACCATTTAATATGAGACGTGCAAAATTAATAGAGAGAACAATGATATATGGGAACGCACATTTGTAGGAATTAGTACCAATACCAACCATCGTAAAACTAATCCTAAGTCCCAACTACTATTCTACTGATTGCCAGAAAATAAAACTCCCAGATTCTACAATTGGAATCATTGTTTGATTAGAGCTCTCCAACCATCCAGAGCCGGGGTCATAAAAGGTATTAAAGCAATCATCAGCATGAAATTAAATACAAAACATGGGGACCAACTGAAAAAGAAGGGAGAGATGCATCATCAGCGTACCGTCTGCAACAACAATTCTATGCATTATTCAAGTATGTTTCGTATTAAAAACAGATTTATGGAGTGGGGAAAGATGCTGGTTGGTATGAAAAAGTGGGAAAAACTCGGCAGGAGGAAATCAGTGATCACAAGTATTCTCAGACTGATGGATACACAAGCACCCAACTATGAGGTTGAGTGCATCGTATTTAACTCGATCCGGCCAACCAAACAGCAAGGTAGCAATTGGATGAGAAGTCTGACATAACTCGCAGCAGCAAGAAACCTAGGTTATCGCTGCAAAATTTGGGAGGGATGCTTCAATTCTGAAACTATGCATCGACAAACACAACCTATGGACGTGAGCTGTATGCAATATTGTATGGCTAATTACGAAGCAAGTATATTCAACATTGAAATATGATGGCAAGTACGCAATTCACCAGAAGTCTGATATAGCAGTAAGAAACCTAGCTCATTGCTTGCAAAGTTTGGTAGTGATGCTCCGCTTCTGCAAGTCTGCTCATATCAAAACAACATACAAAGAAGCAATACTAAAAAATCCTTATGGAGATAAATGACTGTTGGTAGTCCTATTGTTTACATCCAAGTAGAAACAACCTATGAAGCACCGACATTTCGAAGTGAGTGTTGTGTCCGTGTCGGACACGTGTCGGATACCGACACTTGCAAGATATTTGCCCGACGCATATCGGACACTTCAAATCCGTGTCAGATTTAAGAAAAAAAATCATAAACTCATGTGTCGGCACTGTGTCTAATGCCGTGTCGGCTTTGATAAAATCCAAAGATCATGTGTTAGATATCTTCGCTTAAATAAATGATGAAAAAAATGTCGCTCCAACATAAACAAATACTATGTTAGTAGAATTTAAACACATCATGTACTAGGTGAGATATTAATTAAATTATTTTATATTATTTTTATTTTTACTTGTTACGTTATTAGAAGCTATGGATTAGAATAATTTAAATTTCATTTTGTTTATCATTTAATTTAATAGAACACATCCTAATCACTATAGATTTTTGATATGCATATAGATACACACATAATTATATCACTGTGTCCTTGTATCTTACATTTTAAGAATTTGTCGTGCCTCCATGTCCTTGTTGTATCGTATTCGTGTCTCGTGTTTGTGTCATGCTTCATAGTGATACAAGTCAACTCTATATCAAGGAAGATGACATTGCACTTCAAAAGACTGGTCTAGTAGGTCTCATCACTAATCTTTGATAGGGCTTAATTGCCCGTAAATTCTCCAGAAGCATATTTCTCTAAATCTAGTATACATTTCTGAAATTGGATAACTCTTTACTGATTGGGTGGTGTTATGGTAGTAGTCACATATTTCTCTAAATTTAGTATAGAAGTCGTGGTGGTGTCGTGGTGGTAGCCTCGTCGCGGTGGTAGTCTGATCTCGTAGTGGTGCTGTGATGGTAAGCTCTCTCGTGGTGGTGGTGGTTGCGTCTCGTGGTGGTGGTCTCGTCTCGTTGTGGTGATGTGGTGGCCTCATCATGGAGGCTACCCTCTCTCTCTCTGCTCCTCTCTATAGATATTTTATTGATTGATATTTTATAAGTTTATCTATATATAATAATAATAAAATATTGTTTGCCGTGTCCCCATATCCAAAATTTTTGGATTTTACCTTGTCCCGTGTCTGTATCTGTGCATCATAGGAAACAACTATAACCCCAGAACTAAATCAGCTAGATTTAGCTGTAAGTTTGAAATGGGCTTGCTAATATGTCGAAGGAAACGGCAGGCAAACAAGCAGATAGGAGATTTTGGTGATGACTGTAGAAAATTCTGGTGCAAGAATGAGTTGTTAAGATTTGCGCAAACAAATAGTTCCACGTTGGCTAGAGAAGAGGATCATCTTTGGTACACAAGAATTTTGGCTACTCCACGTAGAAGGCTAGTCTTTTGGGATGGTACCCCGAGTCCTTACAAATGGTATCAGAGTCGTGCCCCAAATTTAGTCATGTGTGGATGGCGTAGTCCCGGGCGCAGGCGCAGATACATGTGCAGTGAGAGGCACAGTGCAGCGCAGCGAAAAAGCGCAGGCACAGGTGCAGTGAAAGGCACAGTGCAGCGCAGCGAAAAAGGAGCAGGCACAGGAAGAAAAGCACATTGCAATGCAGCGCAGCACAGCGATTAAGACACAAGTCCGGACTATTTGTTTGAGGTGGGTTGTTAAGATTTGTACAAACAAACAGTCCCACATTGGCTACACAAAGGGATAGTCTTGAGTATATAAAGATTTAGGCTACTCCATCTAGAAGACTAGTCTTTTGAGATGGTGCCCCGAGTCCTTACATGAGTCACAGTTGTGAGAAGAGCCAGAGTGTGCTACACTCAAGGCAGAAGAAACCAAATGCAAAGGCAAGTAGACATAAGGAATCATCCCAAGATATGCGACTGACATGGGTGAGCTAAAGTAATGATGAAATGGGGAGAAATTTGCAGAGTAGGCCGTTACTATATGACTATATACAGGAAAGAGGCAAAGAAGAGAGGATGATCCCTTCCAGATCAAATGTCTAAATATTTTTAGCCATTCTAGCACATTACTTGTCAACCACTTTAATCTATCGTCTTATCTCAATGCTTCAGTCTATCAGCTCAACTTCTCAAGTAATCTTTCCCTGTATGTTTTTATTTCATTTCAATGCAATTTTAGCGTATTCTGCACTGTTGCTTAACTCAATTTCCTAGTTCCACTAGATATCTTCTCTGTCCCTTGTTCATTGGATTTGTATTGCTTTATGCGCATTGAACTTATTATTTCTCAATTAAGCCATCAATGAGTGGAACTGTATACATAGAATCCTCAATTCTTGAAATTTGAAGTCTGATAGCTGCAACCTAGTTATTAATTTGATTTCCTGTTGAACCTTCAACTTCCCAATTTCAAAGGGTTTACCTATTCGCTGCAAACCATTTTTGTGCTACGTAAATAGATACATACAAAAGTTGTGACCAGCATTAAGACACATTAATTAATAATACCTATATGTTCATTCGAGCAAATAGCCCAATGAAACTATTTTAAATTGATTTATCACATGTCATAAGAGACTTACATATTGAGTCCCTTGACCATGATGTTGTTTTCTTCTTCTTTTTCTTCAACTTTAACCACAATATTTCTTCTTCCTTTTTTTCCCTCTTTCCGACGAGAATGTTTGGTTTGATTCCCGTAAATGGCCCGTAAATGGTAAAATGCAATTGCAACAAAACCACTTACGGTGTTTGTTTAGGATTATAAGTCGTAAAATGTACTTGCAACCTACTTGCAGTCTAAACAGTTTATTTTGTGACCATGCAAATCTCACTTACAACTCACTTGCAACACAAACAGTTAATTTTACGATCATGCAAATTTGTATTGTAAATAGTTAATTATAATTAGATTAATATTTTTTTATTATTAGATTAATTTTTTTAAATTATGAGAAATCCTTTTTTAATTAATAGATTAAATTAAATTATTAGATTAAAATTTTTATTAATTATTGTAATAATTTTTATTATCAGAATCTTTTTTTACTAGATTTGTAATATTTAATATAAAAATAATAATTTTATTATTAAATGATTTTTTATTATTAAATTAATTTTGGATTTTTGATATTTTTAATTATTGAATTTAATAATATTTAATATTAGATTGCAATATTTAAAAATTTTAATAATTAATATTAGATTACTATTAATATTTCAGTAATCCAATATTTTTATATTAATATTTTAGTATTTCTAATATTAACTATTTTTAATATCTATTATAAATATTTAATCTTTTTAATATTTTCATTTTTAATATTTACCTTTTATTATTATTTTACTATTTTTAGTATTTAATATATTTAAATCACAAAACAATTAGTTTTGTGGTGAACTTTTCCACTTGCGACTTATACTCTGTCACTAACAATTTCACCTTTCCAACCAAGCACCGTAAAACTTACGTAAAACTCAATTACAACTGTAAAAGAGCTTACCACTTAGAGCAGTCAAACAAGCCCTTAGCTGAAGTCCTATATATCTCCAACTACAAGCTAATCTTAAATCTCTAGTGTTTGTTTGGTTTGCTGTTCCTGGAAAGGACACAGCAGTGCTATAGCCTTGGAAATGAAAAGCCAAGTTTAGTTAAACTAATCAAAGCCAGCTACATGTGATTTGTGGGTTTGCAACTTAAGGATGTTTGGTTTGTTAAAAGTGGTGTTGTAGAAACCCCGTTTACATCATCCAGAGCATTTCTTTCGATTAATATAATTGGACTTACAACCTGCAACTAGTGTTGTAAGTCGTAGCCAAAAAGTTTGCGGTGCTGAATCCAAATTGGCCGCAACAACTTGTGTGTAGATCGACCAGCTGTAGTTGGAGTTGCAGCTGTTATAATTGAGGCCAGGTTGTAATTGATCAAACAGCTACTTGCAACTCCAAATTCGGTCATTGGATATCCATGCAATTAGAAATGCAATACCCCTAATTAGCAACAAGACACAAAGGATGTCATGCTTCAATGCTTCATTCAGAAGTATGAGAGATTTTATAATTGAAGGATAAATGTATTGATCCACCCAGGTACACTGAAGATGTAACTCTAAAATCTTACCTATTGCAGGCAAACATCTTGCACTGGCTATGTAAATTTAATCTTTTGGTTCGGTCAGTAGTAGCTTATTGTATATTTTTGGAATCTTGGAGATTTTTAAGAAATTACAAATGTCATGAAACTGAGGTTAATTGTTGCTTGCTAGCTCGCCAAGCCGCAAAGTACACTTGATTTTATTATAAGAATAGAAGCTCAAAATTTATATCATATAATTAATTGAGAAAATGAAGTAACCAGCCTGCCTAGACAAAAAGATTGATCAAACAACATACAGGACAGCAAAGCATGAGATTAAGAAGGCAAGTGATAAATGACCTTTATGATATCATTTCTTATTTTCTCGGTCGCAGGCAGATCATTCCCTGGAAGCTTTTGGCAACTGGGTTTCTGTTATATTTTGTCTTTGTCACAGGTGAGTGTGTCACATTTTCCTGGCTCCACACTCTGGCTTTGTCACTGCAATTTTCCACAAAATTTATAGAAACATGGTAATGAATAACAACTAACATTCAGAGCATCCTTCCATCCTCTATTTCCCCTCTCTCATTTAAAAATTTTCATTAATAAACTTAAAATGTAAAAACAGCTGAAGGAAAACACAAACAATAAAAATTTCTTCATTTGAATGGTGAATGCTCAAAAAAGGTGGTCATGTGAAACAGGAAATAGGCAAGTCATGAAAGCAAACTATACCTCCTAATACCCACCCAACAAATAAAACTGGGTGCATAACGCAGTCAGCAATTATTTTCTTAAAACGTGTTCAACATAGATGTCGTGACTAATTCTAGTAAAAGGAAGTGGCTTAGCATTTTTCCTTACGAGGAACCTGAGTGCTAAACCACAGTATGCAGCAATAACATGATAAGCATGATAAGAGCGAAAAGAAAACTCTAGTGTCTACAATTAGAATTCATCAGCAGGTTGCTGACTGGAGGCTCTCCCATCAGTCAGAAGGGTTGCCATCTGAGGCTGGCTCACAAGATATTAAACAAATCATCAACAAACCAGAAAACAAAACATAGAACTGGATGAGTGAAACATCCAGTCATCTCCACCCATGCTGCCTATTACCTACCAGTCTAGCCTCTTAGTACCTCCAACATTATGCTCACCTTGCTAGCTTCACAAGAATTAGGAAGTAATAGTAATAGAGTAATACTCCACCTACTCATTTGGGATTCTACTCATTCCACACTAAGCAAACTGGGTACATGCAATATATGTGCTGAGAAAGTAGATTCCTAAAGAATTTTCTGCCATAATATACATTGGTATTTAAAATAGCCATTATGCGAGCATAATTAATGTTATAAAATTGAAAGAAGCAGCAGCAGCTCAATGACTCAATTTGCAAGTCAACGAATAGAAAGAAGAAAAAAAATGTATACATGGGCACCTAGATCTCCATCTAATCCATCATACCTCTTAGATTCCTGGAAAGTAAGGTGAAGAAGTTTCCATATAAAATTGAAATAAAGCAGCAAATGAATGACTCAAATTGAAATCAATAACTAGAAACAAATGTATACATGGGTACCTAGTCTATCCATCTAATCAGGAAGGCTTTATTCTTCCTAAGGAACAAAATAACGGGCCTGTTTAGCAGTAGAGAAGTAAAATGAAAGTTGGAAGGTTTGAAAGTTGAAACTACTTTTTCTTATACACTTTCCATTTGCCAAATCTTGTCTGTTTAAAAAAGTAAAAAGATAGAAAGTTGACGCAGCAATATGAGATTGCATTTTCAGAAAACTGAGAACAAAGGGAAAATAGAGTCTACTAATCTTTCGAAGAGAAATGGGTTTTTAATTATATCTGCCCTTATGTTTTGGAGAAATAACATATTCACCATGACGTGCACATTTTCCTATATGACTTTTTCCCCCTTTTGTAGCATCTTTGCAAGCAAACCCATCACTAGATAGAAGAGAAAGAGAATTGAATAAGCACTGAACTTGAAAGAACTAAAGCATGGTTCACTTGATTTATGCAACATGAAAAATAAGCTAGCCCCCACTTATCCATGGCAGTGCCATCTTTAGCAAGAAGAAAAATATTTTAGTCAATTAACCATGTCTCGGATGTGAATATATTAAAGACGCATGCTTGCTAAAACAGGCATTAAAATAAATAGATTGAACATAATTTGATGATGGAAACTCGGCAAGCTTGCCAACTATATAGTTTGATAGGTGGAAATGCTTATGTACCAGACGTAGCTCCTTTCAGAAAGATTTGGAGCCAAACATTTTCCATTCAAATTCAATAGTGGAGTATCCAAATTAAAAATCCACCCCATTCATTTTAATCCGTGTTATATAAAGTGCCTAAAAATAAAAAACCAAGTGTTTATCAAAAGAATTGGAGCCAAATATTTTCCATTCAAATTCAATGGAGTATCCAAATGAAAACCCACTCGGTTCATTTTGTTCCACATCATATAAAGTGCCTAAAAGTAAAAAACAAAGTGTTTAACAGTTTGTTTTCACATTCGTCAAGTGGATGCAGAAAGGATCATTGTCAATAGCAAGTTGCATACACCTATGACTAGAATATTCTATACCCAACCGAACTTGGTCTTAGAGGCATAAAAGTGTCCATATATGAACAATGGCTGGAATAATTAAGTTATATAATCTAAACCATAGATCTAAACAAAAATGTATTTTTTTTGCCGTTCATCGTGTTCCAGAATCATCCATAATGATCAACAAAAGGACCAGATAAGAATCGGATCTTAAAATCTATGACCTTCCTTCAGTAATACATGAATTTGCAGCTCAAATTTCAATATTTAAGAAGAAATCAAAAAAGAAAAAAAGGAGGGTGGATTTGCTTCATTCGTTTGGAACAAAATCCAACTAAACTCCTAAAGAAAAAGCGACATGTTGGGGCTACAGTAGTCCAAATAATCTCCTGCCCAAGCTTAAATCCTACAAGAAAACCTCATGTATGCTATAACATCACTAAATCTTACAAATTCAAAAGCAGAAAATGAGCTTCACAAATTCTGGGAAGAAATATGCACAAGAAAATAGCAAAAACGTCTCAATAATAGGACATGCATTCTTACAGATGATTGTTACCTCATTCAGCCATAACATCCTGATATCTAGAGCATCCAAAGTTCAGTCATGGTCAACTGACTACTGAGGTCTGCAGGATCCACTCGATCTAAGATTTCTATATAACTTGAGGCTTACAAATGATATTTTAAAATAAAAAAAATGAAAAACTAAAGGAACTGAAAGCAGCCATGATTACACAGCTAGAATAGGTAAAACTTTTCTAAACAAGACATTACTTCCTTCTCAGATTATCTGCACACTGCCTAATATGACACAATATTGTAGGCGTATATCAAGTTAACAAAACTGAAAGGTGGAGTTCCTATGGAGAACATTTTCACCCGCGAAGATCTCACTTGAAACTTCCAACAAATCATCAGTGCACTTTCATTTAGTAAGACTAGTCCAAGATAAAGCTTCATCATTTCCAAAAGCCTTCACTTTTAGCTCCATTTAGCTTTTTCAAATATTTAGCAAATTAAATTATATGCACTCCTAAATAAAGGAAAAATCACTAAATTACATTAAATTTCCTCCTTGCCGGTAAAGACTATACCATCTCTAGATAACTTTTCTGTCCTTAATGAATACTTTTAATATAACCTTGGTATGTGATTACATTTGGCCCTTTGATCTATGTGTCCCAGAGGTAAATGTCATCCGGTACAGCTATCTGATTATTTTACAACAACATCTATGCCCTTTACTGCTTATAGTGAAATTTCTTCTCAGTTACATGAGCAAACCACATAAGAAAAGAAGATTTCAATATATGAACTTATAATCATGCTTTCCATGTTTTCCAGTGAAGGTTCCCTTGCTCATTGTTTTATTAAGCCTCTTGATTAAGAATCAGTACTGATAATAGAGGGTCCAGAAACAGAATATGCTCTCACGGACCAGAACTCAGTTCTAATTAATACAAAACCGCAGAGGCTTTTTGATTGAAACAAAAACAAAGAAACTAATAGAGAATACAGACATTAGAAAATAAACTCAGAAACAAGGGAATTGCATAGCTAATAAAATAAATAAGAAATTGACACTAAAATCTAAGTAATAAACATCATCATAAAAAGATGATATAATATACACGTGAATATCTTCTAAATCTTGAAGCAGGGGCTAATGTGTCCCAAAGTGGACATACGGGGGCTTGAGCTGACATTTAACAGACTGTTTTACAACAGTGCAACCCACCACACAACACGAATATTCATTGTACTCTTCTCCATGTCCTCATAAGATATACCAACCATACTCAGGTCATCAGAAAGAAAGCGTAGAGTACGACAATCAATCCACCACAAAACATAAAATCAGTTCAACACAGTTTGGTAACAAGGCAATAACATCAACAACAATAATACAAAGCCTTAATCCCAAAACTTCTAATTTTTGCTACACGAATTCCTTTTATCCATTCAGATCTACAAGAGACACCTCCTTGTTCAAAAAGCAACCGCCTGGAGAAAAAGAGACCCAGCTATGGAGGAAAGGAGGTAGAGGAGAATTTGGTGGCAGGAGAAATGGCCGAAAACTGACAGAATTGGTTAGATAGAAACTGGGGGTCAATGATGGAGATGCAAATAGTAGCTACAGGAGAGGAACATGTTTTTCTTGAGATGATAATAGGAGAGGAACATGTTGGGTGAAAGAATGTTAAGAGTTTTTGCTGCATTATTAGGAATTATAAACATCCACCTGTTCCTTCAAATCAAAAGGTCTAATATGATGTAATGTAATTAACAAATAGGAATTGATTGAAATCACATAAAGAAGCCAGTGAGGCTGCCTTACTGGTAAAAGGTTTGGAGTGAATTGTAGGAAGTCTCAAGTTTAAGTCTGGCTACGACCCATGTATAATAAAATTTAAAAAAAAAAAAAGAAAAGAAAGAAACATCAGAAACAGACCTCCACAATTTTCAAATCTTTATTGGTACAAAATCTGGGTAAGAAAGGAAAGATATTGATTATAATTTTTAAAAAAAATCTACTAAAGGAAAATTGGATTAGATTCAAATAGATAGACTTGTGTCATTCCGAAGGATTTGAGGCTGAATCCTTCCCACTCAAATACAGCCCTACGACATCCGAATGCAAGATCCACTCCGTTGAAGTTGATCTACATTATTTGAAGTAATTAAAATAAAAAATCATGTATTTTGAATACTTTTTGCCCATCCATCAAGTACGCAAAATGGACGGCCGAAATAGTGAGTTGGTTAGTTTAATAGTGTAGAATATTTGAAATCTAACAAAAGTTAGTGTGTGAGAGTTTTTAAGTGTTTAGATCATGATGAAATGGTCGGATCAAGAATTTGTATGTCTAAAAATATAGATGTAAGCAATATGCTATTTTCAACCGTCCATTTTGCGCCTAGTTGATGGATGGGCAAAAAAGTATTCAAAAGACATAAGTTTTGATTTTTAGTTATTTGAAATAATGTAGGTCAAACTTTAACAGAGTGGATCTTGTATTCAGATGTTGTAGGGTTGTATTTGAGTGGGAAGGATTTGGCCTCGACTCCTTCTGGAATGACACAAGTCTATCTCTTCAAAAAAGTATTGGTTCTTTTATAATAGTTGATAGTTGATATATCAAACTGAGGTAGATTTATATTTTCAACCCAAAAGACCCATATTGAAAGCTTAGTATTGTGCTAAACCTCAGAATAATGATTATCTACAACTGTATGTTCCAAGAACAATACTTCTATCCAAAAGAAGGAAATAAAAAAAAAACCTGTCCAGAATACAATCTGCTGCAGTTATAATACTAGACATAATTCTTACATATCTAGGATTCAGAGCCACTGGTGGCTTTCAAGTTTTCTAAATTATAGTTATTTTTAAGCATGGTCAAGTTTGCTAACTACAGTTTGCAAATCAATTTATCACAGTTTCTGACACTATAGTTTCACTAGTATATGTTTGGATACATAATGAGAAAGGGGAGTGCTTCTCTTTTCTTGTGTCGATTTGAAGCTTAATAAAACTAATCTCCCTGGATCATTGTAAATTGCAGTTAGCATGATTTTTTAGGTTAGATAGCAATTTACTAAATGATGAAAGGAAAGCCAAACAACCCTTGGTTTGGTATTCTGGAGTTAGATGTCTATACTGCAGAACAATGTCATTAAGAAAAGCTTAACTCCATAAACAACAGGCCCTAACATAGCCCGACAAAATACAAATGAGATGAATTTTGCAATGAAAAAAATTATACTGTGTTTCTGATAAACTAAACTCAAACCTCAATAAATGAAAAGGGTTTGGATACCTCTTAAGCTTATTGGAGAGGTTAGATACAGATAACCTGAGAGTTAATTGTGTTTGGATATGCGTGTTACATGTACCCAACCTGTTGCCAACCTTAATTATGCAAGCATGGGCACAACATGGAACACACAACATTGAATACAAAGAAAATTCAGACATCAAATTGACATGGCTAGAATAGAAATCTAACTCAATAATTCCTCAATGGTTAACATATGGCAATGAAAAACAGAACTCTTGAGAGGACAAGGGCCTAATGACATTCACCAGGTAAGAGATATCCCTTTCCACATGAAAAAAGTTCTTTAAAAAACCAAAAAGCTTCTGCGTTAAGTGCAACTTTAAAAGTACCAGAAGAAAAGGATGATCTAGTTTCCAGAATTAACAAGATAACACAGAACTTTGATCCTTTTCTCAATAGAGAATCATTAGAAATAAATGAGAGAGAAGCAACATGTTGGCAAGAGCGGACATCAAGAATACTAGTGTGTCCATGATCAACAACACTGAAAACGAAGAAAATTCAGACATCAAATTGATATGGCTATAATGGAAGCCGAACTCAATAACTCCATAATGGTTGACATGTGAACAGTGTAAAACAAAAGGTTGTCATTGAGGACAAGGGCCTAATGACATCATCGTCAAGTACAACTAGATATCCCTTCCCACATGAAAAGGGTTCAAAAAAAAATCAGAAGAGCTTTGTGCATTCAATGCGACTTTAAGAGTTCAAGAAGAAAAGCATGTTCAGTTTCCAAAATTAACATGATAATAATAGAACTTTGATCCCTTTTCTCAACAGAAAATCGTTGATAAATGAGAGGGAAGCAGCTTATTAGCAAGAGGGGTCATCAAGAACACTAGTGTGTGCATAATCAACATTCCCATTAAAGAACTAGCGATAGATTAAAACCTATTCTCTTTTTTCGATTCTATTTCTTTCCAGCTTCCATTTTCAGACTATTTCAACATTTTGCTGTTAGGACTAGTTTTTGGATTGAGTGTAATCCTCCGTGAGAGAGCTGTCCAAACCAAACAATGACTTAATTAGCAGATCTAGAGACCATTGCTGATCTTGGAGATTTATGATGTACATATTCTAAATTTAGCTTATAGATCTTTTCTTTCTTTATGTTCATCTCTGCAAGCTTCATTTCATAAGAATTCAAAGGGTTGATAAAAGCACCAACTTGTGAATTGTAACTCTGGCCAACAAGTTCAAAGCTCACAACTGAGGAATTTTCTCCAAATCCAGGAGAGATAATCAGAGTTAACTATGAAATTATTCAAAGCAAAAACAACGAAAGAAAAAATCCAATGACAATGGCCAGCAACAAACTAGGAGCTATATCCATGGTTTAAAGTCGCGATCTCGGCCGACGACTAGGCCGGCACCGAGACGGAGAGGTCTCGGCGACTCAGATCAAACTCAGACAATACGCGCAAACCGCTACATAGAAAACTTAAAAAATTATGAAAAAATAATGACAAATCTTTTAAAAATATAACATGAATATTCATGTATCAAATATTCAAAACATATCGCCTAGCACACAAAATATAAAGTGAAAGCATAAATACAAGCGTCATCGGTAGAAATATATCAAAATACATGTATAATATAGTAAATTGCACAAAATAATTCATAAGTACCTACTAGTGTAGTCATTTCCACATTGAATTGCGAGAAGGCATATCATCTCCGCGATAAGTATAGAAACCAGGTATATAGTTTTCTTAAGGATAATAATATGTTTGTGGGTGAAATCATGTAGGCTGAGATGATTGGCTAGAGGATCCAACTTCAAAGTAATATAACGGTAGGGGTTGTGCAAAATCAGCTCCATGGTGATAATACTCAAAACATCGATATTCAAAACTGCTAGTAGAATATTCACCAGTGCTAGAATAATCAGTGCTAGTATGTTGCCAGAAGTCAAACCCAACCCCCGTAAATAGCCTTCAAGAGTTGATAACAATGTGAGTAGTTGTCATGTCCACTCGAATAATCATCGCTAGAACTCAAATCAACCAACCAATCTAAATGTCTACACTGTTACGAAATTTCGCTCGGCCTCCATGATCTGTATCTTGTGTGGCATAATACTCTGAATTCCATGTCATAGCACTACCACGTTGGCTTCCACCAACATCTCTTCATCATCACCGTCATCAACGCCATCATCAGCATCACCACCGTCACCGCCATTATCGCCGCCATCATTACCGCTATCACCATCGTCGTCGTCATCACCATCATCACCGCCACTTTCGTCACTACGACGAATACCTTCATCTGACCAACTTAAGTCATCTGGTTGTAACATCAGTTGTTCTCCCTCCCGAATTCACTCATCCAAATATCATCATCATTGAAAATATTTTTCAGATCAATTGGGTTGTCGTAATCATAAGCGTCGCTTTTGCATGTCAAGTTTCTTACTCGCAACTGCATATTGTAATGCACAAACACTAGTTTATGCAACTTTTTCATTGCCAACCGGTTGCGCAATTTTGTATGAATCAGCGACTACATGCTCCAATTTCTTTCACAACCCGATGAAGAACATGTTTGGCTTGAAACTTTGATGACAATTTTCTACAGATTGAGAGCTTTTTCGACATAGTTAATCCACCAATTAGCTGGAAGAGATTGTTGCACTGCTCTTCTAGTCATTGAGCTTCCAAATTCTCTAACTCCATCCACAAATAATTTTATCTGTGAGAATTCACATCATAAGTGTTAATATTTACATAACATTATATCGATGGAATAAATAAATTATTATTACCTCATTAATAGCTCTTACTTGTTTATTCAAATCTTGCTCCAATCTTTTAATGACATCCTTTAATCCATTTCTCACTTCTGGATGTGTAGAACAGTTTTTTTAATATTGTAGTGTTGAATTTAAAAAATATTCTACAATAATGTAAACACATGATTGTTATGATATGACAATTTTAATTTCTAATCAACAAATATGATTTCTAGGCAAATGAATTACCAGCAGCATACAAGTGTCCATGCAATTGTCCCTCCCATCTTTTATCAATGATCCCAATATTTCTTCCAATTCTTATTTGATGCCTTTATAGCCAATTTTGCTCTATCCATAACTTCATAGATAATAATATAGGTTTTCTTGTCCTAGTCCACTATCTTCAAGATTCTAATAAGAGGATCCATAATGTTTTGAACCTCTCTTACCTTCTTCCAAAACCAGTCAGTTAAAATGAAATTAGCAACCTTATCTCTCACATTTCTACTCATTTCCTTGTTGAATTCACGGCATTCAGTTGTTGTACACATTCTTTTCAAATCTTGTTCATAGCGAATAAGGCTTTCAATAGAAATAAACTCGGTGGCAAATTGTTATACCTGATCTCAACAAATCTCTATCTCTGTTAAATAGCTTCATTAAATTCACCATTTTGAGGCAATTGTAAATGAATGATGTGATCATCTTAGCATCATCTAATGTCCCCTTGACAGATTTCATCGAGCCAATATCTTCAAGTATCAAATCAATGCAATATGCTGCACAGGGATACCAAAACAAATGTTTTCTCTTCTCCATCAACAAGTGAACAGCTGCTTTGAAACTTGCCTCATTGTCTGTTACAACCTGCACGATATTTTCTTCACCAACTTCATCAACAACTTTATCCATCAGAAAGAATATATAATCAGCATTCTTCGAGATAGTAGTATCAACAGAAGTATGGTAGATCATGCTTCTATCTATCACAATAAATCATGAAATTAATAATAAGCTTTCTATTCCAGGAACTCTAAGCCATCGCACATGATCATGCAACCATAATGTGACCATTTTGCTTTTATTGAAGCAATATATATATATATATCAATTTCTTTCATTTCTTCCTCTAAATAAAGATTGCCAATCTGGTACCCTATAGGGCCTTTCACACCCGGCCCTGCCTCCGCAATAGTATTAATCATGTCCTAGTGGTAAGGACCACTATCAGTTGCATTGAATGGTATTGCATTGTAGTGGAAGAATTTCGCCATGAATTTTCTAACTTTTTTAATATTCTCAGTTGAAAACATGCTTTTGATTGATTTCTCTTTTATTGGGAACATGTCAGGATCAATACCACGAGCTGAAAATTCAACTTCTCTGATGGTAAAACTCCGACGCAATCCACGCTTAATCCATGATCCTAAAGGCTGCAAACTGTTACCACCAATATCTCTTGTATGACCTTCTGCCGATCTTCAAGCCATTTTCATGACTTTATTTCATAACTTGTTTTAATTGTCTTCTTTCAACTTCTTCCAAACTATCAACTTCTTTAATTTCATTTTCAGAATCTTCATCAGTCACATCACAAAAATCTTCCTCACTTAAAGATTTCATAAGTCGCTCTTTCTTAAATTTTATGTCCGCTCTTCTTTGCTACCTTCAGAAAGATCTCTCATTATTTGAGACACTTCTATTGGTACGTGCAAGCATCCTTCTACCAAGATCTCTCATTATTTGAGACACTTCTATTGGTACGCGCAAGCATCCTTCTACCTGACAGGGTATATGTGCTATATGTTACTTCAATCTAGTGATATTACCATGAAATTATTTCCCACACTAATTATACATCACAAGTTTTCTACTTCCACCAATAAGGGTACCATATTCCCATCCAATATCGCGTTGTTTTGGAGCCATATTGAAATTTAAAAAATTATCTGTTAAATTAAATTAAAACTAAATTAACTAAATTAAAACTAAAATTAACTAAATCACATCAATAGCTACTTAAAATAAATTAAATTTACTATATATTATGTTTACTAAATTAAATAAAATTACTAAATTACCTAACTTAATTTAAATTAATTTACCTAACTTCAATAAATTACTAAATTAAATTATTTAAATAGAATCACTAAATTAAATTAAAGTAACCTAAATTAAACTAAACTAATTTAAACTAAATTAAATTAAAAAACTGTTAAATAGAGAGAGACTAAGGGGAAAGAGAAATAGAGGGGGGAAAGAGATAGGGTCAGAGATAGCTGGGAGAGAGAGGGGACAGAGAGACTGAGGAGGAGGGAGGGAGAGAGAGACGGAGAGAGAGGGGGGGAGAGAAAACAGAGAGACTAAGGGGGAGAGAGGACAGAGGGAGAGAGACTAAGGGAGAGAGCTGGAAGATGGACAGAGGGAGAGAGACGGGAGAGGGACAGAGAGAGCGGGAGAGAGAGAGGACAGAGAGACTGAAGGGAGAGAGAGAGGACAGCGGGGGAGAGAGACAGAGAGTACTGGGAGGACAGAGAGAGCTGGGAGAGGGATAGAGGGGGAGAGAGAGACGGAGAGGGAAAGACAGACGGGGAAAGGGAGGAGAGAGAGGACACAGAGAGTAAGGAAGAAAGAGCGACAATCAACGAGGAGCGATACCTGGAGGCGATCGACGGAGCACCGACACCGGCGAGGAGCGGCGATCGGGCGAGGTAAGTCTGGGTTTTTTCCCCTTTTTTGGTCGCTTTATAGGCAACCGTCATGGGCGAACAGATGGGAGGCCGACTCGGCCTCGACTCGCAGTCAAATCGACTGACTCGACCGAGTCAGGGAAGACTCGGCCGAGTCGGCCAATTCGACTCCGAGTCGAGGCCGAGTCGGACTCCACTGAGCCAACTCGGCCGAGTCTTCGAACACTGGCTATATCTAAAGAATGAAGGCTTATAAAAAAAAATGAAATGAAACAATAAAAGGCACACTGAATTGAAATTCCACCTATATGTAAAAACTGTGAGTAATAAAATAAGGAAACAATTCATTTGCTCAAATTAAAATCAAACACAAAAGTGACTATTAACAACATTCACAATTGATTAGATGTAAGTTACATTTTGAGCTTTGGCAAGCACAACAGTGGTGTGGCTACCCCTTGTCACAAATCAATTGCAAGGAACAATAGATTATGGAGATTCAGGTACGTGATGAGAGATCGAGTTACAAAACATATGCAACACAAGCTTTTCAGATAATTGACATATGATAAATAAAACTACAATATTCATCTGTTATGTGATCAACAAGTTATTTTGGAGGGGAACTCACAGATTCTATAAGTAACGGATGGCGCTAGTTTTCATCAATTACCCCACTCTATCCCCATGATT
Organism: Agave tequilana; assembly: GCA_038442645.1. Taxonomy (NCBI): domain Eukaryota; kingdom Viridiplantae; phylum Streptophyta; class Magnoliopsida; order Asparagales; family Asparagaceae; genus Agave; species Agave tequilana. Next base: position 7,561 of record JAVJIF010010905.1, on the reverse strand, counting down.
TAAAAAATATCTCCACCAAAAGAATATTTATAACAACAACAACAACAACAGTAGTAGCAGGAAGAGTAGGAAGGACGGAATGTTTTACATGTTCAGGTGAATGTCTTGAATATACATACCAACAAAGTACAACATCGCATTCTTTAGTCTCACACAAACACGTGCACAGCGCATGCACACCTGTGCTGAATGAATAGACTCGGAGAATCATGGGTACCACGACACGCCGACACTGCAAATTCTAAAAAGTACCATAGAACAGAAGTATCATCTCCGATACATGTCTCTCTCCAATACATGTCTTTGATATGCTCTCGACACAACATGGTTTCATGATAGAAGTGTCCGTCACACACACACACACACACACACACACACACACACACAAAACAGAGAGATGATTCCCAAGAAACTGTTAAAGGTCTGAATTTCTTTTAATTAGCAAGTATGGACATTTGATCTGGTCCAGCGAATGTTTCAACATACAGATCAATCAAAAATTACCAAGTGAAATATTCATATTCCTCCGAAAAAAAGGAAGTTTACGAAGATGTTAAAAGGTTTCAACATGTACTGCCTGCAACTTCCTGACACTACCTGTCCCTTGCTGCTGGGACCTAGTGTATGTATCTCGACAGCTATATCACCATATGAGTATCTACTATGAAGAGGACACAGTGGGCTTGGCTCTTAAAAACCCCATGCATTCAGTAATGCCTGGAATTGTTTCATATTTTTCACAACATAAAGGAGTGGGTCATCCAATATCATTGCACAGCATGCATTTTGCCAAGTGAGCATAACTAAGTAGTTGTGCCCTCCGATTATTAAAGCCTCTCCCATGTAAAAGTAAAAGAAATTTATGTAGTTGTCTAAACTATCTTGCAATCCAAGTTATGGAAAGAGTTGTCGAGCAAAAACTAAAGAAAAAGAAAAAGAAATGGCTATTTCTAAAAATTGGTTTTATGTTCAGAAGGTCAACCACATAAGCTATTTATTTACAAAGGCAATTGATGGAAAGGTCGGAAGAAGAAAACACACACACGCAGGCACATGATTTTCATCGAGAAAATGCACTAATGCAATGGGTTTTAAAAAAAAAATATCAAATAAGTATATGGGTGTTATTAAGAATATGTATGATGGAGTAATAACTAGGTTGAGCGCAGGTTGAGCCAAGATTTTTCCCAGAGAGGGGAGGGGATTTAATGTAGTAATAGTATCTAAAAGAAAGTATGCAAACTTTCTGTACAAGTTGATGGTTAACAAATTTGACAAAAATTAAATCAGCAGAATATTTGTGATATAAAGTTATACAGCAGGTTCAATAATACATCAGTCTCAATAATGCTGTGTAAAGAACCACCATAACCATAATCATTAATATAGCTACAATCGTAAGGTTATGGACCTATTCAATGAGGCTAGAAGAGTACTCTTTTTTTCATGGAAGAGGGGTACTCAAATATTTGACCACAGGAGAAACGAAAGGAGGTTATCTTTTAATCTTGAGATCCCAAAAACAGATAAAAGTATGCTCTCTCATGCATAGCTATTGCCCATTCCTCCCATCCCTTATTGAGTCCGCATGGTCTCAAATATCGGTCGATTCCGCAATATCATATCGGGTTTTGGCACCCGATACGATATCAACCCTATGGTATCGGCCGATATGGCCGTTATTTACGATACTGATACTAAAACCATTTGCCGATACTAAATTTTTAACCATGGTCAAGAGTAACATGCTTGCTTACTCTCATGGTCACCTAAGTTGGAAGTACCTGAGTGGTTCCATTTTCTTTCCTTTTTTCTCTTCTCCATCTCTTAAGAGATCCAATTTGGAGAGAAATTTTTGTGCCCTTTAATTTTTAATTATCCTACATCAATTAGGAAACTCAGTCAACTAGAAAGAGTTTTTAAACGTCTACGATTGTGCTTCCTTCTCGATATGAACAACTTAGTAAAGTGGAGAGAGATAATTCCATACTCGACAAGACATTAGAGCTAAGAGAAATGATAGGAATAACCAATCAGTGATGTCAGAGGCGCAACGAGGCACGCGCTTGAGGCGTAAGGCGCAACGAGGTGCAGCCCAGCGCCCCGTCGCGACGGCCAGGCGCACGGCCAAGGGAAGGCGCGCACCCGACTTTGCCTCACGCGCGCTTCACGCGAGGCGCGCGCCTCGCATCGCCTCCAGTTCTCCTGGAGGGTCGGGTCAGAACCCGCATTTAAGCGGGTAGACCCGACCCGCTTATAACGGATAAAAAGGAAAAAAAAGAAATCGATGGAAAAAAGGGAGAAAAACTCACCTTCGTTCGTCTAGGGCACTCGACGGAGCTTCTCTCAGCCTCGCACTGCCGTGACGCCGCCGCGACGCCACCGCGACGCCGCCGTCCAGGTTCTCTCTCCACCTCTTTCTTCTTTCTTTCCACCTCTTCTCCTGGCTCCATTTCTCTGACTCTTTCTCTGCCCCTCTTTCTTTCTTTCTTTCTTTCTGTCGGAGCAATCTCTCTGTCCCTTTCTTTCTATGTCCCTCTTTCTTTCTCTCACCGTCTCTCTGTGGCTCCATCTCTCTGTCCCTCTTTCTTTCTCTGCCCCTCTTTCTATCTCTTTCTTTCTCTCGTCGTTCTCTATGGATCCATCTCTCCCTCTCTTTCTCTGAGTCTATGTAACTGTCTCTCTATCCCTTTCTCTGTGTCCCTCTCTTTCTCTGTCTCTATCTCCCTCACTGTCTTTTTTCTCTTTCTTTCTTACTCTGTGCTTCTGCCTTTCTTACTCTCTCTCTTTCTTTCTCTTCTATCTCACTCTTCTCACTGAGTCACTCTGTCTCCGTCTCTCTTTCTCTGTTCTTCAGTCTTTTTTTCTTTCTCTCCTGTCTCTGCTTCTCTTCCTCTGTTTCTCTTCCTCTGTTTCTTTTTCTCCCTATCTCTTGCCGTCTCTGTATTCTCTTTTTTGTGATTAATTTTTTCGATTTATTTTTACAGGAAAGAACATCATTGGACGCATCACACACGCATCTTGGTTCTTGATATTGCAGACATCAGGACGACTGCAGTTAACTTGTTGTAAGTGAGAGATACTGTTATACTAATACTATATCACCAAAATTTACAAATTTAATAATTTCATTACAACTTCTGATTACAAATTTTGCAAATTATTTTTTTTGTCTTCAAGCTCTCTGTTTCCTCTGAATCTGACTGTGAACCTGCAAAAAGAATTAGACTACATTAGAATAGAAACTTCATAATAAGAATAGGCTTAACAATAAAATGTATGCAATTTTATAAAAGACATCATAAAATAAAAAAAATTCTAATGTGATTAATTGATTGAATTTGTGTTGTGCTTGTATTACACTATTACTATTGTGGGTTTGATTTCATATCTTGCATTTACTTTGATTGAGATATAGATTTGGATTGTTACGATGGTATTGGTAATGACGTAATGTGATTTATCATTTATTGTATATGTGATATTGTGATGTGTAGCCATGACTGCCATGTAGGTTGAAGATATTTGACAAGCATGAATACGAATGAAAGCATTAGTAAGAAGAAGGATCCAATATGAAAGCACACCATTTTGATCAACCCTCCCGATACACTTAAACATAAATGCCCTTTTTGTGGCAAGATATCGACTGGTGGCATTACAAGGGCCAAAGAACATCTAATTGGCACTTTAAGGAGGCGCAAGAACATCACTCTTTGTAATAGAGTCCCGATGAGGTGAAAGAAGAATTGAAAGCATATGAAGAGAAGCAAGCGAGTATTAAGCGACAAGCAAATTTAGAAGATGTGCCGGACCTCGATGATGGGGAAGATATGCTAGAAATTGATGAGGAAGAGGGGCAACACGAAATTCAGGGCCGACAAGCATCATTAGGAAAAGAAAAAGCCCAAGCAACAAGCATATCTACCAAGGTATCATCAATGGGAAGCAACATGCGTTCGGTAGTGTTGGTGGTGCTTTGAGTAAGAGGAGAGGGCCTATGGATGCATATTATGCTTTTGACCCAACACTAGACGTGGAAAAAGATGAAAGAAGAAGAAAGTTGAGGCAAACAAATATCAAAGAGAGCCTTGACAAAGATGCAGTTGCTAGGGTGTGGCAAGATATTGCTCGTTTTTGGTATCAAGCAGGTATTGCTTTAAATGCAGCTAAATTAAAATCTTTTAAAATAATGTTGAAATCGGTAGGACAATTTGGGCCACACTTGCCACCTTCCATCTTACCACCAATTTCGGGTGCCTCTTCTTAAGAAAGAGGTGAAATACACCAAGGGATTAATGGAACCACATAAGAAAATGTGGGAATCTAGAGGGTGTTCTTTAATGTCCGACGGTTGGAGTGACAGGAAGGATCTGACTCTTATCAATTTCTTAGTGAATTGTCCTCTTGGATCATGGTTTATTGAATCAATTGATGATTCCGATGAGATCAAAACTGGTGAAAAAATGTTTGAAATATTGGATAAGAAGGTGCAAGAGATCGGGGCTCAGAATATCATCCAAGTTGTCACGGACAACGCTTCTAGCCTTAAGCTAGCAGGTAAAGATCAATATTTAAATTTTGAAAGTTGCACTTGGCACTTGCAAAACTTCATTTTTTTATTCAATGAATTGTAAAATATTGTTGTTTTCAGGTTCCTACTTAGAGGTGAAGTATCCTCACATGTTTTGGACACCTTGTGCGGCTCATTGCATTAATCTAATGCTTAAAGATATCGGGAAGCTACCAATTGTGAAGATGACATTACGCCGCACCATGGAGGTAACAGGCTACATTTATTCTCATGGTTGGGTTTGAACTTAATGAAACAGAAGACGGGAAAAAGAGAGCTTTTAAGGCCAGCTGTTACTCGCTTTGCCACATCATTCTTGACATTATCAAGTTTACATACTCAAAAGGTGAAGTTGAGAAAAATGTTCATCTCAACTCAGTGAAAGGAAAGTAGATGGGCCAAAGAGTAAAAGGGAAAAGCAGTTGAGAAAATTGTTGGAATGAACTCTTTTGGAACAATGTTGCATATGTTCTCAAGCTAACTGCTCCCTTAGTTTGAGTGTTGAGACTTGTAGATAGTGAGAAGAAGCCCGCAATGGGATACATATATGAGGCTGTAGATAGAGCCAAAGAGGCTATTATGGCGGCTTTTGAGGATGAGTCAAAGTATAAAGATGTTTTTGATATTATTGATCGAAGATGGGAGGTTCAGCTACACCACCCACTACATGCCGCTGGATACTATTTCAATCCGGAGTTTTTTTACGATCACACCAATATTTCAGGGGATGAAGAGGTTATGACTGGTCTTTATAAGGTCATTCAAAAAATGGTACCCGAAGATGTAAAAAAACACGTCAATTTTAATCTTTTAGTTAGGTTTAAAAAAGTTGACTTATAAAAAAATATATGTGTTGGTTTCTAATTTCCTATTATTATGTCTTATTTCTCCACATATGATAGCTGATTGGTGGGAATCTTATGGCGCATCCACTCCAGACTTGCAAAGACTTGCCATAAAGATTCTCAGTCTTACATGTAGTTCCTCTGCTTGTGAGAGAAATTGGAGTGCATTTGAGCAGGTAAATACTAAACTAGAAGGAAATACTAAAGTTATTTGGGGTGTTCTTTCTGAGGCTGCTTAATAACATTTATTTCAATCCATAAAAAATTGCAGATCCATAGCAAGAAGAGGAATAAATTAGAGCATGGGGCTCAAAGATTTGGTTTACTGCAAATACAATCAAGCTTTGAAGGAGCGATATGATTGTAGAGATGTAATTGATCCTATTATGCTTAATGACATTGATGAGAGCAATGAATGGCTGCTGGAAAATTTTGTGAAGGAAACAACGCAGAGAATGATTTGGTGCATGAGAATGATGATCTTACTTGGGGTGTTATTTCTGAGGCTATGGGAGCTGAGGACCCTATTGTTAATACAAGATCAACTTCAGGAAGTGGATTAAGTCCATGTCAAGACGTGGTGCTTCATCTTCGAGGAGGAGAGAGCCAGAGCTAGAAGAGGAAGAATTTGACTCTGAGGATGAGAGTGAGGAAGAGAATGCACAAATAGATTATGGGTCTTATGGGGAGGAGGAAGAAGAGTTTGATTTGGGGGATGAAGATGATGAGTAGTCAAACTTTAATGTCGTTTCCATTTTTGTTTTTTTAATTTTGAAGTTTAGATTCCAAACTTTAGACACTTGGTTTGGTATTGTTGTATTGTTATTCTAGCCTGTTTGTCTTAGATGCAGTGTTTTAAATATCGGATATCGGCGATATACCGGTCGGTAAAATTATATCTCGGATACCGGATACCGGGTGATATATCGCGATATGTACTAAATACCGGTTGATATATCAAATAGTCAATACACATAAGACACTATTAAAAGAAATAAGTTATTATCCAAATATTATATAAAAATATCATTGAAATACCACAATGAACATTTACAACAAAATAAAATGATCTCAAGCAAAAATAATAATAATTATCCAAATAAGTAACGGTATCGGCCGATATATCAGATATTTCATCTCGGATATCGGCGATATATCGGCCACGTGGCGATAATCGACCATATCGGTCCAAAACGATATCCGATCTCTTTTTACACTTATCGTATCATTTTGGATAAAATACCGGTATCTCGGCCAAAATATACCGGTATATCGGCCGATATTTAAACAATGCTTAGATGTCATATCTTGTGAACTTGTTTAGTAATTAGTATCTTGTGGTTTGTTTTGTCTTATTATCTCTTATGATTTGTGAGTCTGTGACTGTGTTTTTTTACTTATTGATAATTTGTTATTATGCATTATGCTATTAAATTGATCTCTATGTAGGTGTAAATCATGAGGCAACTATACAGGTGGCACATTGTTCTTATTTTATTAATGTTTTAATTGTTGATTTATTATTTTTTGTTGTGTATATTATGATTTTACTTTTATTCTTATATTAATTCAACTAATAATAATAATAAACAGTAGCGCCTCACTGCAGTGAGGGCATCGCCTCGCTTGCGCTTTGCGCCTCGCACACATTAGACTCTTTGCGCTCGCACTGCGCCCTGCGCCTTGACAACACTGTAACCAATGAAACAAATATGTGTTGGTTCTCTTTGTGATAAGCTAGATAGATGTGGATCTCAAAGGAGGGAGACTCCACAAATGGCACGAGGGGGAAGACCATAAAGTTCTTTTGCAATTAGAAGGGTGGTGGCCCCTACCGGCCCATTCATTTTGCCTTGGAGGGTGAAATAATTGAAGGGGAGACAACTCCATTCCCTATCACCATAGGCTTACAAACAATGATCAGCATTAAATTTTAGTTGATTAGACTAGGAAAAGAAAAGTTTCAACGTAGAAATGGGGAGAGAACCTATGGCATCTAAAAAAACTAAGAATTAGTAGAAAAATAGAATATATGGAACATAAATTTAGCAAATTCTAAGAAGGAATGAGCATATAGTATGATTTATGTTCAAGAATTAATTCAGAGTGTCCATTCTTGCTATTTAAGATCAATCAAACATCA